>JACXGK010007004.1:0-26777 GCA_016801125.1 Novumbra hubbsi | reverse complement strand
CTACCCAGTCCAGCTAACACCTCACAGTGCAGAGAAACAAGGACCTCTACCCAGTCCAGCTAACACCTCACAGTGCAGAGAAACAAGGACATCTACCCAGTCCAGCTAACACCTCACAGTGCAGAGGATTACAGAAGCCTCATCACAGAGACGCACCACGCCTTCACTCCCAACTGACAGCTGTCTGACAACTAGTGGAAACATTTTAACTGCTGATATGAGATGAAATTAGAAGTCCAAGTGCCTTATTCCTCATTATTAAAGGCATGATGGCACATGTGCCGATAGGAATGAGGAACCAGAATGAGAGAGGGAGGTAGAGAGGGGGTGATCCTTAGAGAGAGGAACAACTGGCATTATGTTATTACCAAAAGACCGCCCGCCTTGCTATCTCCGCTATTCTTTCCCAGACGTAGTCTGACACTGTGATTCACTGTGTTTGGATGAGACTTCCTGATCCTCCTCCCTGTGGCCCTGTTTATCTTTTTCTCTGCCTGCTTTCATCTCTCCCCTCCGCCCTGAAAAAGCTCATACCGTCGCCCCCAGTCAGGAGCCTTTACTCTCAAATCTCTCCACCGCACAGCGCTAGCCGGACTCCGACGGGCTAACATTTCATCTGAAGAATTGTTGCACGCCGACATTCATTTCACAACTCCGTTAGTCGGGTCCAATGCGCAAACATTCACTTCAAAGCCCTGCTGTTGCCCAAGAAGTTCTGACAGACAGGCAATGCTGATTCCATTATGTCATGACGTTTCCTCTATTATTGTCGAAAACACAGAATGCCAGTAGTTTACCCTGCTTCTTCCATCTACAGCACTCAGGTACAGACAGGATTCTCAGAGTCATGAACGCACAAACACTTTAAAATAGTAAAAAACACACAAAGACCAAAACACAGGGGTAGGACACAACATCCAGACTATATACACTGCTCAATCAAATCAAGGGAACAAGTAATCATCACTGTATAACACCAAACCAATTAAACTAATAAGCATAATCAATTGTGAATCAATGTCACCTGTTTTGGTGCAAATTAAAGTGACAACAGGTGCACTGGAAAGACAGCAGCGAGACAACCCTCAAATAGGGAATGTTTTTTTGCAGGTGGTGGCAACAGACGATTGCTCTCTCCTTATCCTTCCTGACTGATTCTTTAGTTTTGTGTTTTGCTATTGTCTTTGTCACTACTAGTAGCATGAGGTGGTACCTGCAGCCCATTCAGGTTGCACAAGTTGTCCAGGTCTTCCAGAATGACACATCCATCCACACCTCACAAGAAGGTTTGATGTGTCTCCCAGTGCCGTCTCAAGAGCATGGAGGAGATACCAGGAGACTGCCGTTACACGAGGTGAGCTTGACAGGGCCGTAGAGGAGCCTTAACCCAGTAGCAAAATCCCTATCTACTCCTTTGTGCAAGGAACAACAGGAGGAGCACTGCCAAAACACTACAAAATGACCTCCAGCGGACTACTGGTGTGCCATGTTTTGGATGAAACTGTCAGGGAGTGCATACAGGCACGTGGGGGCCAAACGCACAAGTGCGTCACATTATGAGTTGCCAAGATTAAATTCACCTAAGCTGAATCCAGCCCCTTAATTGGTTGGTGATTTTGGTTTCCATTGACTACTGTTACGTCATTTTGTTCTTAATGAATTATATGTACAGTAAAGCTTTTGATCTTAAATATATTTAGTTCATCGAGACCCGATTTTTTTGAGCAGTGTAGTTACAAACACGATACACTGTAATGAATAAAGTCCTTTAACTGAGGATGTCTGTGGCTGCTTTCATACATGCAGGAGATGTGAAAACCAAAAACAGTTAATTATAGATTGGTCTAAAACTAGCAGGTATTCACACTGAATCCTACTAGTTTCTGTGTTATATGTGTTGTGGTTATTATAATTCCCTATGCATGAACACCCCTCCCAGGAAACAAGTTATTTTTATTTAATTGTTTCATGAGTATAGGAGCGCACAACTCAAAGTCAATTTATGCTTTGTATGCTACCAAATCTTATTTGAGACAATATATTTCAGAAATATATTTATATTTATTTATTTTTTATTTATTTTATCTACAGCTGTGTTTTTACCTCAGAAATAACACAAACATCTGGTGCCCTTCAGCTCCAACAACAGAACTAAGGTGCACTTGGTATATTCCACTAGGATCAGGTTGGGCCGCCATTGTCCCCAAAACAACCTGACATCTTCAGGGGCATGGTCTCTACAGGGATTCTGGTCAATTCTGGCACCCCAGAATCACAAAACTGCTGCAGATTCGAAAAGTCATACATTCCCTCTGTGAGCAGCCTGTTCCGTCTCAGCTCAGAAAGGCTCTGTTTGGTTGACATCCGAGGATTATGCAGGCACTCAAGTAAATTGAACCGGCACACATCAGACGAGGCAACAATTTTCCACTTTTCAATAGTTGAGTGTATGCGATCAAGTGCCCACTGGAGTATCTTTATCTTGTTTTAAGTTGATAGGAGTTGAAGCCAGAGTGGTTGTCTTTTCTGCAATAGCTCATTCGTGACAAGGACAGATGAGTTGTGTATTCCTAGATATGGTTCTGCACGCCAGTAATGTACTGTACTGTTAATTATTAATACTGGGCTAGTTTGCTAGCTTGCAGTATTCTAGCTATCCTCCTTTAACCCCTCTCACCAACAGGCGGTGGATCTCACCTAGAGGAGATCTGCTGTGGGGGGGGGACCCCAGACACTATTGTGGATTAACAGCCCAGGAGGGTATCCATTTCTGAGACAGTGGAACTGGCCCAACGGACAGAAGGGTCCTAAACTAATTTGGCCTAAACCTGGTTTTGGCAAAACCTTAAACATATTCTGGTAGTTTGACACCAATTCCAAATTGCATTCACTGTGTTTGCAAAACTCTAAACACATTTGTTACCGACTAAATCACATTTCACACTGTGCTGCACTTGTTGTACCTGTTGTAAAATGGTAAACACGGGTGGCAAAAGTTAAACACAACTACAACACAGTTGTCATCGTTTACACACAATGACAAAAAATCTTTCACACTTGTTTCGAATGATGTGATCAAACCAATTGCAAAGAATATAACTCAGTTAAGAGTACACAAGTGGCACAGGTTGGAGGCAGAGCAGGAACAATGAATCTCTCATTAACTTTGATTATGCAGTTGGTACACATTTGTTGGTATATTGTAAAGCGATCCTCAGGTCATTTGGCTTTTACATAGTGGACTACTGTATTTTTACATTCAATACTGAATTACTTGCTGTATTTACAGTATTCAATATTTTCACTGAAAAAGCTGTGAATATTATACTTTTTTAGTGCAAAATGTGTTTACTATTGACAATTATAAAAATCGGTGTCTACATGCCCTGCATATGCATTGTTCTACATTTTTCCATGTAGTGTCTAATGAATGCTCTGAAGTGTTTATATTTGACTGGCTATGTTTAATATCTGTGTGATTTTGAGAACAGAGTAAATGGTTTTGAGGCAAGTGTTTGAGTTTGACAGAAGAGTCTGGGGTTTTGCAAATGCCGTTTGAAGATGTTGGTTTTGTGTTTAGGGTTTTGAGAAAATGGGTGAAGGTTTCCAGAAATGTGTTTTAGCAATTGTGAAAAACTGTAACTAATTTACTTATCAAATAACCATTTACTGACATTTCTCCTTTCTGTGATTCCATAGAAACGGTCAGTAAGTGTAGAGTATATTTCCATCCCATTGCAACATACTCAAGCTAAAACAACCCACGAGGAAGGGTTGTTAGAACTGTGACACGTGATAATTGAGAGAACACAATTCATTACGTGCATTCCCTTCCCATGTCATTTCTTGATGCCCGTATACAGGATCTGAATGTTCCCTTGTGACATAATGTGAGGATGGCGCCGCTGATCCATGCACCCTGCCCACTACTCTTGCATATTAACTCCATGCTTGGCCCAGAGATCCCCCGGGCAGCAGTGTTGGCCTTGTGTGTGCATGTCTGTGTGAGTGTCCCTTCATGCTGTTCTGGTGTCAGCTGGAGTGTGTTCTGACAGTGGGTCTGCAGGCAGCACCAATATGCTGCAGGCAGGCCGGTCCTGCTGGAGCTCAGTGGGGCAGCTGATCTGGGGCCAATGCCGGGGGCTCTATGGGCTTCAATCCTGCACAACTCACTTTGTCGCATCCCCTTCCGTCAGAGCAAGGCCCCCTGTTAGTCCAAACAGCCAAAACACAATGCCAGGCAGCGGGCTACGCCCTTCAACCAGGAACCTGATTTCCCTGGTCTCTATTTTTAGAGTGTAGACCAAAATAGTGTATCAATTGTTCGTACACAGCTCTGAACAGGCCACTGATTTATGATGCGGGTGATAAAATCTCCAATGTTTTCAGCAGAAAGCAATCAGTGGGGCCATTATCCAACCCTGGATCATAGAAGTGCGTAGTTTTCAGTGGGAAATGACTTATTGGACCGGTCCCCTCCTCTTTCCTGAAAAGTGACTGATGATTACATCTCTGTCATTACCGAGGATGGATATTTCCTTACGCTGTCTCTCTCACTGTCTCTGCGTTGCGGATTTACTGTAATCTACAGAACCCAGCTGGAGGGAGAGTGTCATTGTCCCTTTCATGGTGTTATTGTTAGAGCTGAGTATATTATGTGTACGGTGGGTGTAACAGTGATATTATTAGACCGCTCTGGAGAAAAACATGCCTCCTCTGGACGATCCACTCTTAGTACTGCAGAGATCCCACTGATACTGCCTCTAGAAGACAAAGGTGACGCAGAGGAAAAGAATGCAACGCGATTGTCTGGAAATAGGTTGTGAGTGTAACACAGCGAAACAACTGACATAACCCAAAGCTGTCTTTGAAGTTTTATTAAGGGTGTTACAGTTTTTCACAATTGCTAAAACACATTACTTTAAACCTTCACGAAAGGTTTCAAAACTCTAAACACAAACCAACATCTTCAAACTACATTTACAAAACCTCAGACTGTCAAAATCAAACACTTGCCTAAAAACCATTTACTCTGTTTTCGAAATCACACATAGCTTTCGGATCATGAAAAAATTGGGAACACAACATGTACACACATATTTTTGTAATTGTAAATAGTAAACACATCTTGCAATAAAAACGTATAATATTCACAGCTTGTTTAGTGAATATATTGAATACTGTAAATACAGCAAGTTATTCAGTATTGAATGTATGTATACCAGCAGTGGCATAAACATACAGTTGTCCACTATGAAAAAGCCCAATGACCAAAGAATCACATTACAATATACCAAAAAATGTGGACTAACTGCATAATCAAAGTCAATGAGAGATTCATTCGTCCTGCTCATTCTCCGACCTGTGTCACCTGTGTACTCTGAACTGAGTTATATTCTTTGCAATTGGTTTGATCACATCATTCCAAACAAGTGTGAACTATTTTGAGTCACTGTGTGTACACTGTGTTTTAGTTGTGTTTAACTCTTGACACTTGTGTTCACCATTGTGAAATCAGAGTGTGAAATGTGATTTAGTCAGTGACAAATGTGTTTAGAGTTTTGCAAACAGAGTGAATCAATGTGGAAACTACCAGAATGTGTTTAAGGTATTGCCAAATGTTTAGGCCACTGAGTATTTTGTTAGGCCACTGAGAATTTGATTTAGAGAATGGGGTTTAGTGTTTTTACAATTCAGAAAAACTGTAACTTAAATCTCACCTGATCTTTTTCTTGGCTAAGAAAGGTGTGTTGCTTTAAAGACGGAAAATAACCAAAAAACTTGGAAACTGGGTTGGTTCTACTCCCAATCCTCTAGCTACACCTTATGAATGTGTTCCAATTACACAACTTACAATGTCTAGAGCCAGAGGACACATGCAGTTGGTCAAGTAACCAATTAACATAAATAGCAGAGGCCAAACTCAGTCGGGGCAGGGCTGCAAAAAACTGTGTGGGTAGGTATTGCTGTGAATTCCCCTGGATTAGTGCCATTCCCTAACCGAACAATGCCCAATATCTGCTTGGGGTGGCATCTTTACTCACCCTGACCGCCAGCTCAACATTCTCGCCCCCATACACCTCCATGCCTTCGTCCAGCAGGCCAATCTCCTCAAAGTAGAGCCTGTCCACAATGAAGCAGCCAATCAGAGCAGGGCTCCTGCGGGACCAAACACAAAGTAGATACAAAAATGTGTTCGCATTTCTTAGTCAACCAGATTAATGCATGCTTTTGTCAAATAAATAAAATCAAGTTGGAGACAAGAACAACATTTAATTTAAATGATTTACAGTATATTTCTAAATACCCTCGTCAAAAAAAATTATGGAACACATAATCATCACAGAATAACACCAAAGCAATTAAACTTCAGGGATATTGATCTGTCCAGTTAGAAAGCATGATAGGAAGTGATTAGGAATCAATGTCCTCTTTTTGTGCAATTGAAAGTGGAAACATCTGCACTGGAGGGGCAACATCAAGACAACCCTGAAAAAGAGAATGTTTTTGCAGGTGGTCTCCACAGAAAATTGGAGGAGATACCAGGAGTCTGTTACGTGAGGAGAGCTTGACAGAGCCGTAGAGGAGCATCAACCCAGTAGCAGGACCGGTATCTGCTCCTTTTTGCAAGGCTGAACAGGAGGAGCCCCGCATGAGCCCTACAAAATGACCTCCAGTGACTACTGGTGTGGATGTTTCTGACCAGACTGTGTTGAAAGTACCACATCTTCTCATCTGAGATCTACATCGGACACGGTCCGATGTAGATGGAGCCATGTCAGTGTGACCTTCCTCTACACACACATCAGCTACAGTACACAGCATGAGTTGTGTACACAAGTTGGAACCGCCTGTGGTTTCAATTGCTTATCTTGATTTCGATGTGAAATTGAATCCACCTCTCAATCGGTTGATGATTTTAGATTCCATTTACCGTTGTTACGTCCTTTTGTTCTCAATGAATTACACAATGTACAGTAAATATTTTCATCTTTAATATAATTGTTTCATTGAGCCCCAATGTGTGATTTAAGTGTTCCCTTAATTTTTTTGAACCGTGTCTCTTGATCAAATTGATAGATCCTACAGTCATGTGAAGAGATTAGGACACCCCTTGAAATATTTAGTTATTTTTCAAGAAATATGGACATATCAATATTTGATCTTCTTTCAAACAAAGTTATCTATAAATAAAGGTAAATGATCCAAAACAATGACATTTTAACCATGATATTATTTATTCATCAAAACAAAAGTTAGGACACCCTATGCCCTAATTACTGGTATTGCCCCCTTTGGCTAAAATAACCTCAATAAGATGTTTCCTATAACTGTTTACCAGTCTCTGACATCGAATGTGAGAACATTTTCTCACTCCTCAATGCAAAATTGTTTCAACTGTGGGATGTTTGAGAGGTTTTGTTTGAAAGAAAATCAAATATTGATATGCCCATATTTCTTAAAAAATGACTAAATATTTCATGGGGTGTCCTAATTGTTTCACATGACCGTATATGATAGTATTAACTTCTTTCCATACCTAATTGGAGCGCTGTTGTTGGCCTGGTGCCACCAGGACTTAGGTGGGTTGAGGTACCGGCACCACAGCTCCCAGTCGAAGCCTTGAGCTGACAACGGGTATTCTTCAATCTCAAACGTGTCGTATTTTATGTTATCAAACGATGGAGAGATTATGCGTGTTCTGTCCTCTTGAATTCTTGTGAGAACAGGCTCAGCCCTACAAACACAAATACCATGAAGTACAAGTATACACATGTAAATGAGAAAGTCCAATGCATGTAAGGAGCACGCAAACTCTGCAATAAGCTTTCTGTAACAGCTCCATAAAAATATGCCACTGGGAAACATCAGTGGAATAATAGAGCTTGAAACAGAGAATAGATGAATGATTTATGAAAGTTGCATTCATACTTCTCCAAATGAGCACAAAGCAATGGTTGGCAAATGCATGTATGGTATTCTCGTCATACCGTGGGTGTGTGGGTACTGCTGCCAACTATTCAAAATGGGACGATAAATTGGCTGTTGCTAGTGCACATATAGGTAAAAGCATTCCTGAGGGATGCTATTTGTGCCACAGTTTGTAGGTTTAATACAGAATCCCCGCAGATTAAAACCAGAAATATTTCGGAAGCCATTGAAATCCTCCCGACAGATTTGGGTCAGGCTCTTGAGAGTCCAATTTGCCGGCATGAGAACTCTGTCAGTGCGATGATCATTGTATCCCAGGGGAAAGACAGGTGGGGCAGACTCATCAGAAGCCCTGCTCCCACCCACTTTCTGCCACGCAGCCTTTAGCCTAGCTGATTAAAAGGCACGCGGTGACCCGATTACGAGCCCACCGCACAGCAGGTGGAAACCGACAAGATCAGGACAGTCATTCCGGAGCCGCGTTCGAACGGAATTACGCTTCAAAGTCAACAGTGGCTTTGTGGCGCGGCGGCACGTTGCCACGGCTGACAGGCCCTCGCTGTGTGCCTCGACCGGGCGCCGTGTCGAGGTGTCGCGACGCCCTGCGTGGGCACGGCGGTGACTCACCAGCCTACGTTGAACTCCACGTGGGCATCGAACAGGGCCACGACCGGGGCGGTGGCAGCCCTCCACCCACTCACCCTGGAGCGGATAAGACCCTCCTGTCTCTCATGGCGCACCACCTTGATGAACCCGGGACGCTGGCTGTTGGTCTCAGAAACAAAGTCCTGCAACTTCCCCTTCAGCTCATCTGCAAGAGACACGCGAGGCATGGATGCAGGGCCAGATACGCACACACACAAGGGTGGGGATACCATGATGCGATATTGGGAACACATCGCCTGCACCAAACCCAATATACCCTCCCTTCACCTATGGGTGTTTTTGGGGTAGGAGGAAGCCAAAAGTGCTCATGCTCCGCTGCTTTGATCGCTAGACCAAAGAGTTTGCCTTCCGATCCAGTTGTAGGGCTCCATAGAATTGCCGTGCATGAGGGGATATTGCAATCCTGAAAGATCAGGCTGCAATTCTATCAAAAGCATGAAAGGGGAAGAATGAAGTGGGCCCAGTTGGTGTGGTGCTTTTGGCCTCAATACCTTTACCACTACTCAAGAAGTAGCTACATCTTTAGTTCAATATTAGATTTGTTAGCATAGTGCCTCTGGGTTGTAAATGTTTTTCGGGCGGAACTACCGAAACGTACCGTTCCACATTTGTAACACTCCTTGTATTCATGTCTCATTCAACTATTTTATTACTCTTAATCGATTTAATATCAAACCAAGACACCTATTGAAATAAACATCAGGTCAATCATCTGGTCCTAAAGAACGCCAGTAGAGATGTTTGTTTTTACAATGTGGTAATTGGCAATTTGCCGGTGACCTGAAACATTACAATTTCCCCTGCAGGACAGGAAATCTTTACATTCAGAGTGATCACACAAGGAGGGAATATCGGCCTATGAAATGCCAGCTAACCCAAAGGATTTCAGGAAACTGTAATGAGCCGGGTGGTGTGAAATTTATGAACAATGCCTGTAGAGAAGACACTATCCATCTGACTATTCCACAATCTCAGCTCTGTACTGCATCGTTTTGAAGTAAACATATCGGGTAAATTAGTTTGCCCCCCCCCCCGGCACCTGCTTGTTTACATCTAACATAGCATCAAGCATCTCTCCCAACGTTCACCAGACGACATGCCAGGAACAGAGACAGCCATAATCCAACATTCAATCAACAATCCATGTTTAACACCATAACAAACCGTCCAGCCGGGAGGAATGACTTACTGCAAACACTAATGGCTCCACTGAGATGGAGACAAGAGTACCAGACAGGACAAGAAGACTCTGCCTTCATGCTTCAAAAGATAACAATGTCTATTGGCTCCCTTGCAGCCACTACACTTGGTACATACATAGAAACTAGAACACCCTTGGTACAAAATACTTTTGAGATCGACTAGACAACCTTTAAAAGACAGCATGTGTAGCTGTCAACAATCATGATTTACGGTGATCCACTTCATCTGGGAGGCACTGAGTGTTTTTATAATGAGAGGCATTGATTTCAGTGGAAATCAAGGAGAAGTAAAGAATGGAGGGTGTTGGCTCTACTTTGCCATTGGGTTTCCTCTGTAGTTTCCCTAGAGCAGCGGTCCACATTTAAACTTCCTAAACATTTTCTGGCTGAACGGAAATCCAAGTACCATAAAAAGCAGTCCTGATGAATAAAGAATAGCAGAGATCCCTATGTTTCCAAAGAGACTTGTCTTTTTAAAGACAACATACTTTTTCCAGAGAACATTAGAATGATAGTGGGCACACTACAGTAAAATGAGGTACACATGAATCATACATGATTGAATTAGATTCTAAAACAGATCACTGTGTGAACGCTGCAACCACTGGATCCTCCGCTTCAGGACAGGTAGATTGTGTTAGCCGCCTTAGAGCACAACACCTTGACCTTGTCATTTTTGTTTCTGTTTGGCTGAGTACTCTAGCGTTTGATTTATCCTTGAGCAAGACCTGTCCCTCCTCGATCATTGGGGAATGTGTTGTGGATGCTTGTGCTATTTCATTTTGGAAAATGATCACAGGAGGCAAGCCTCAAGATCTTTCTCTGATTTCGTGGATGCTTTCAGAATGCCAACATTCCATTCACTTAATCCTGTTCTCCATTCAGATCATTCCCTTGTTCTCCTCATCCCAGTCAGGAAATACATTGGCACCTTATGGGAAACTCTTGATGACTTTGCATTAAATCGCATTAAATTTGTTTTTATAATTTGTTTTACAAAATGTGTCATTTAGATATTCTGATACTTGTGATTTGAGACTAAAAATGAAGTGTAATAATTTCTAAGGAACCAAAAGAAAGCAAATTTATAACAGTTTAATCACACTGGGATGAGCTGTTGACCACAAACGTAATTGTTTTATGTCCAACAGTAATTGTAGCTTCCAAGGATATGTGTAAACTGCAATAGAAAAGCTACTGTTACGAAGCTAAAAGAAATGTAGCAATATGTAGCTATACAACACTACCTCATTCTATCTTAATGTATAGTTATCAAGGGCAAACTGTTTGTAAATAGGTTAAAGTTCATTTCAGGAAAAAACATGAACTTTTGCAAATATGAGAGAAAAAAGTAAAATGGGTTGTAAAAAAGAGTGACTGCACAGTACAAGAACTGTGATGAATAAGTGATGATACATCATTAAGCCGTTTCCCATATTGCAAATGTGTCTTTCTAAATTGGGCACAGCTGCAGAGATTATACTTCGGGGGGGACGAAGCAAATTCTTGTTGTTTCCTCAAAATCTGTGTATGAACTGTAGCTATGAGCTGGGAGTTGGAGAGACACAGAGGCTGCCGTCTATCACTCAAGATGAGCCTGGGTGGGCTACTCTGTCAGTAATACACAAATACATCCATGTCACTCCGCCCAGACTGAGAGGGACAGAGCGAGAGAGAGAGAGAGAGAGAGAGCGAGAGAGATAGCGAGAGAGAGAGCGAGAGAGAGAGCGAGAGAGGCATGTGACAGGAAAAAAAGCAAATTGAGAAAATGGACAGACTGACGTATGTGTAAGTGTGAGAGAAGAAGCCCAGTGACCAGAGAGGCTGGGACTGAGAGTTGAAGGACAAGGATGGATCTCGGAGCGTCTTTTCGAGTCATAACCCACCACAAGCCTTTGGCAGCGGATAAACATGCACCGTCAAAAGAGCAACATCTCCCAAACACAGGACTGAACGTAGATTTTGGTATGACGCGAGTGTAAACTATTGTAAGAGATCGGCTGTCTACGAAAAAGATTTGTAACAATGCAGCAATGAGCTGATTTCTCCCTGTGCCCTAGGTACTACACATTTTGCCATAAAGCAAAACAAATCTTCATGTTTTTAGGTCATTCCATGCAATTCTACGCATTATTATATGACAATATGACTTTGATTTTACGCTCAAATAGTATTCAAATGAATAGAAATGTAATGGTTAAGCTTGTTTTCGTGATCGCAAGTGTTCAAGGAATAAATACAATATATTAATTATTTTTTAAATATGCAGTATTCATAAAAATGTGTTCATGTACCCTATACTTCTTCACATAGAAAGATATATGACGACAGACACATTTACAGACTGACAACATTGAAAGTTGACACGCTATAATCTCCTCAGAAACCAATACAGATTCTGCTTGGTCTATGAATTGTTGAGCCTTCATGCTACGAGTCTGATTGAACCCCCTATGCATGTCCCTATGGCACAATCACATGTCTCCCTCAGGAACAGGACATCACCCAATTAGTAAGAAATCAACCGGGTCAATTTGCCCTTCTTCCCCCGAACGGTCATCGTGTCTCCTGCATGCTAATGCTGGATGGAGGTGGAGGTGAAAGCTCTCTGCACACTGAGAGATTCCCATTATAATGCCGGTGCCAGAGGAGAGCACCCTGAAATGGCCTCGGCAAAAGCACGGGTCCACAGGTGGACAACACTTAGTGGAGATAACATTAGCCATCGCGGCGATAACGATGAGGGTGAATCCATCACAGTGAATCTGACAAACAAGTTGGAATGCCATTAGCAAAATGCCACCGCGTGACCGCTTTTCCTGAGGGACCTCTGCCACCCAATTACGTGATAAAATCAAAGCTTTCTTGGGACACAATAATCCACTTGAGCTGAGTGGGACAGCGGACACAACCTTTAGATTTTCACCTCACTTGTGTGGGAACAGAGGGCATCTCCAGATAGGGGCACTCAGCCTAGCCCCTATACCCAGGTAATAATGCACTGTCCCTGGAGCTGGACAGGCCGCTCGCTGAGGCAATAAAGTGGGCCTTAGGTACCCAGGGACGAGCAAAGAGCTGCATGAGGTTGAGTGCACAGCGGGAGCGAGAGATGAGACGGGGCGAAACGGGAAAGAGGGATATGTTTAAATTAACTATGCTCCGAGCAGATAGAGAATGGGCTTCTACTGACGGACCCAATCATCTGAACCATCCGACGGTATTCGCCAGATGCAGTCTGTACCGACCGATAGCCGATCCCAGCTAGCTTGTGCTGATATTCCGGCACACAAGCGGGATGTTTGCCTACATCTCACAGCTGACTTCATCTTTAATCAGCCGTCCCCTACACACCAGACTGTGTGACTGTGGCCATTAGTAGATGTCAACCCAGGCTGCTCACGGATCCAGCAGTGCTGCCACAAAAACCTCTGTGTCTGTGATGAGACTCAATAGGCTCAGCTGGAGCTCTCACTTTGAACCAGGCACAGTTGGAGACCGCAGTAAAAAACCAGTGGGCTCACCAAGCTGGGAGACCATAATAGAGACACATGCAAAACACTTAATTACCTCTCTGGATGGTAATCTACCTCCAGGCAGATCTCCATGCATTTCCTGCTCATTAGTGGTTTTTTTACCTATCCATTTAATCCAATGAGCACATCCCCTAATTATGGACATAAAAGAGCTAGATTAAAGAAAGGGAGTCTACAGGCGACAAAAAGGGTAATTACTAAAACTGGAAGATTCTCTGTGATAAACCTTAGGCCAACAAAGCCTAATATCTTACTACTGCACCTGATGTGACCTACAACACAAGTCTATCAAAAACCTATAAAAAATGTATCTGACTCCATGAACATAGAGTAAAACAAGGAAGAGAAATGGAGTCAATAATATGACTCAACTGGCAAATTGGTCTGAGAATTTGAATCATAGGCAAATCGCGATACCCATTGTAAAATGAAGGTTATATTAACAATGTAACAGGATGGTTCTAACATGGACAAAGCATTATTAGCCCAGGCATTATCAGATAGTGAGAGAGACAGAAATAATCCATGGCCTTCAACCAGAGTCCCACCATGGAAAGGAGAGAAAGGACAGGATTTCTAAGAGAAATACAAATGAATGGTAAGAACATTTATAATCATTACAGTGATTAAAAACAAGAGTTGATAGCCAATAATGTTATTGTAGAGTGATGATCCTCTAAGATAGGGCCAGTTTCAAAGAGGAATCTTAAGGCAAAGTTCATTGTCAGAATTTTAAGGAAGCGTAGTTAAGCTTTCTACAGCCACTACAGATTGCACAGATTGTACTTAAAAACACTTGTTATTTTGGAACTTGACTACTTATAAAACAGCCACGTATGAGTTACTGTTTTGCCCTTCCACAAATATATCTTTTTTAAGAGAACAATTGCTCTCCTTATTTTTATTGTCTTTTTGCATGACTTTTATTTGGCGTAGGAATCAGATGGAGGCATAGAACAAAGAGTGTGGAGACTGGTGACCTGGTACCCTGCAGGGGAGACATACAGAATGTACATGGAGCCAGAAGCATGACCCCTTGACAAAGTGTCTGTACACTCTCCACACATGCCGTTGTGTAAGAACGTGAATTAACAAAGGGTCCTAGACAGCAACACTTTCTTTTTAACCTATTTGCAAACGGGAAGCCGGGCCCATGGCCACGGAATAAACTACACACATTAGTTGCTTTTCCCAGTCTCCAATTCAAATGGTTTCAACAGTTTTAGACATTGTACAGTTCTTCTCCTTCGGTCTGTCAACCAAGCATGCGTCGGGGGGCTCCAATAATTAGGGCTGGTCACATGGCATGTTCAGGAGTTATTGTGTACAAATGTAAAACGTTGTAAATAAAGTCATTAAAATATTTATGTTTTCCTACATTTCAATTCATAGTTTTGGCCAAGGGGAAGTTATGAACATTGAACGCACTGAACATTCTCCATAGTGCTTGATTTTATATTATAAAGTTAAGAACACAGTTTGAAACGTAGCTATATTTTAAGTCTCATCTGGGCTTCAAATTTTTCATATATTGTTTATTTGAGCATAATAATAAGTAGAATCACTATCAATACTCAAAACCCGAAAATACACACATACATCTCTCCAACTTTGAAACAGTTCTTTTCTGGTATGCATGTTTCTCTCCTTGCAAATTCCTGAAGACCAATTTGCGTTTATTACCTTGAAATTGTGCAGCAACTCAACTCAAAGATCGAGATATCTGCTTCTGAAGTGCCTACATTCAGTCATCCCCTACGTTCTTAGACGGACCAACCACAACTGAGCTTAGATCCACCCATCATATACCAAGGAGTCGCTAAAGCCCAAGCAGGCAAACTTGCTATGTGCCACACGTGTCAAAACTCTTTTGACGTGTACATCAAATTTTGTGCTTGTATATGTTGGGGTCTGTGGATGTACCTTGAAATTTGATTATTTATTCATTTTTATTTACAGAGTTATAACAAAAGCATTCAAAGCAATACATAATCCTGCAACCGAAATAAATGAATAATCCTAGGGGATACGTGATTATTGTATTTTCTTCCCATGAAATGTACAACCTGCATCAACAAAAATGTCTACAATAATTCACATCATCACTTTGATGCTCCTCAGCAAAGTTGAGCAAAGAACCCTGTTCTTCACAAGACCAAGATAAAAACCAATCCACAATAAAAACAAAAAACTAAAAGAGCTAAGTGTCAAATAATAAAGCTACATCTGCCACTAAGAAAACAGTTTGCGGCGTTACATCATGATCATGGGCTAGTTCACTTTGATACAGTGTATGAGGCTCACCATTGTCACTGTGGTCATCCACAAGGATGATCTCTTTGAGCAGGTGGAAGGGGGTCCTGTGCATGGCAGAGTGGACAGAGCGCAGAATAACAGACAAGGCCTCGTTCACAAAGATAAACACGATGCTCACTTGGGGAAGGTTAGAAGGATGTGTGAGATTTTTACACCTGAGGAGAAAAACATACTTGTGGTTAGCTGAAGAATAGTGAAGAGTGTTTGGAAAGAAGAATACACCAGACTCACAGAAGTGTATAATCTCAGGTGACTGGGTGGTTAGAATGCAATGCTGTTTTAGTATGACGCATTTACGTAGGTATAGGTACTTATTATAAATACATTTAAAATTAAAATTCATAATGTAATAACTATTGTGTCAGAAGCTTTTATGCTCATACTGGGTAGATAAAATGGCAAACCACTGTTTTTATAACTTGGCTTAAGTTAAATGCTGAGGCATATTAATAAAGACCAAGTGCCACATAAAAATACATTATTGACAAGAAATCAGCAGACTGGTAGTTCACTGATGATGTCCTGGAACGTGTCCATAGCTAGAAGCACTAAAGCAATCAAGTAGGCTGAAGCTTATTGGTAAAAGAGCACACAGAACAGAAAGTCCTTGGATTCTCTCTGCTCAACTGAAAGACATCACACGCCTTTTCATTCAGACTTTTTGGGGGTGGGGAGTCCAATTGAGTACGAAATTGAGATTTACGCTTATAGGCACACATCAAACTACCTCCTGATACCTGAGATCCCACAAATTCCTTCCTTCAGATAGACGTATACATTTCTCAGTAGACATTAAATACTTTTTCTGAAATTGCTATGTGGAGTGGTGACATCAACTGCCTGAATTTCAAATCTAACTTTATGTATATTTGAATAGGCAGTCTTGAATTTTTAATTGTCAAGGAAGGTTTTCTCTTTACTTTTAGCTCGGATATCACAACCAGTTATAGCCTCAACATAGCATTTTTCTTTTTATCTTGCCTAAATACTTTTCCAAATATTCAAACATCCTCACTAGCTTAATTAGTAAATTATTCGCTTTGCCTTGTCCCCTCTGCCAAAACCAACTCATGGGCAAGGCCACTGGCATGTTGTTTAGCCCAAACTGAAAGGATTCAGAAGATTCAAAAGTTCAGCCACTCTTTAACATCAAAACCCACTGAAGTACCAATTTACTGAAAATGCTCTTTAAACAGTCAAACCAGTGGAGACTAAATGTGTATTAAAATACAACGTGTGTGCGAGGGTTCGACCATGGTGATATCATGATCCTGTTAGCCCCTAGGCTGATGGTTACGGGGGAGAGTAGCAGTCTATACGAGTCCTATGTTCGAGGATGTGCTGTGCTTTGCCCCGTCATACCCATCAGGTCTGAGGTCTGGGATTGCTCTGTCCAGTGAGAGGCGATCACTGAGGTAGCCGTTGTAGCCGTAGTACTGGAACATCTTCAGGGCCACCCTGCGGCTGTCCGGGCCCAGCTCCTGACCCCAATGGGCAAACAGGGACGAGTCAGAAAACGATTTGTCTCCTTGTGCATACTCTCCTTTCGGGGGGGTTTCTGTGAAAGGCAGACGGAGAGAAGAGGAGCTGCAAAACGTGTGCCGTATAAGCCAGCACGCAAGTCCCACATTTACTGCCTCTTATTGAGAGTTAAGAGAAATGATTCAATAACAAGGTCAAGGAAACCATTGTTAGAACACTTAGCAGAACTATTACCTGATCACATGAACTGATAATACATTGCTTAAATCAACACTGCATCTTGGACCTAGTTACTTTACTAAAGAAGGTCTGGGACTAATAAAAAAGGGGCATGCAGCTTATTAAGGAAGGAGTGGTCCTGGAACTTTAGTTTGGCTCAGTCTCCCTGCATCTATTACAGTAATGGGACCCGTTTTCACACTGCTAGAGGCTGAGCCGCTAACTTCCTAATATCCTGTTAGAAGTTGTAATGGTCAGAACAAGTTGCTATATAAGACTTTGGTACAGTGGAACTAGCTCCCAGATACCAACATAAACTGTTTCTGCCAAGCATTGATCTAAACCTTCCCACAAGGTATGGTTCATTATGTAAACTAGCTTGTACCAATGAACGGATCTGTTAGGTATGTCAGAACTTTTGGTAAATGAAAGCTCCTGAATATTTACGATAACAGATATACCACTCGCAGTGGTCTCTTAGTTTTCCAGAGCTGCATATACACACCCTCACTCCGTGTGTTACAAAATTCACATTCCAATTTCACTGAATTACAAATGGTTCATTAGTGTTAGCAGCAGGGGCGATGACAGTCAAATGTCTAGTTGTTATAAAACAGCTGCCAGATGGTCACTTCTGGTGACGGTTTTGACGTAGACATGACAGTTTAGCTTTTTCTTTCTTTATGTAACAACAAATGAAGATAAATCGGGTGTGTCACATTTCTAGTGATGATGAATGCAAATGTACTGCAATTCCTAATGTATCCCAGTGTTGATAGAGAAATCTAGGCTACCTAGTAAAATATGTTCATTATAAAAAGATGCTGTAGAAAAGAATGGAAAACACCAGCCACTTTGTCAGTCACTCCAATCTCGAAAAATACAGAGAATTTTTGCAATAGAACCTGCTTGAGTGCTCTAAATATGAAGATTGGGAGGAAAATTCAGATGGACATTAATCCCAAGCATCCGGCCAAACATTGGAGTAAGAAATAAATGATGAATGTCATACAGTGGCTCAGTCATAATCCTGATTTCAATCCCTTTGAACATCTGTGATAACATGAGAACAGGGCCGGCCCTAGCCACAAGCAACACAAGCGGCCACTTAGGGTCCCCGACTGCCAAGGGGCCCCAGACAGCTAGTGAGCCTCGGATCAGTAAAGGAGATAGGGCCCCCAAATCAACTTTTGCATAGGGCACCCAAAAGGCTTGGACCGACACTGCATGAGAAATTGCAAAGTTTCCTCTAACCTGTGTCCAAAGCTGGTACATACGGTTAGATATTGTAACAAAATAAATATATGAATTATAAGAGCATATTCTCAAAATATTTAACACATAACTTAAAGCTGTTAATGCAGCAAAATGTTGCTCTGCCAATTTACAATACATATGCAAAAAACATGTCACTTTATAATTATTATTCTTGAGTATTTATGTTTTTAAATGCATAGCTCAGTAAAATATAACAGATTGCTATAAGCAGTCCCTTGCAAATATTTGCAAGGCACTATGTCCAGAAACGTATGTACATTTTGGAATACTGCTATTGCTGAATATAAATCACCTTGTGCTTTACCCTACTAGCATCACCTTCAATGTGGACCACAAGGGAGTCTTGTGTTCATAGCCGAAATGGTATCGGATTTGTAGCAATGTGTAACATTAGTAATGGATCAGAATATGTTTAATAAAATCCAAATTGGCACTTTAAAAAGCAGACCCCAAATTAGAAATCGAAGACACAATGTGGTGAACATATAACATTTTGAACTGAAAATAAAAATGATATGCAATGAGCAAGATGAAACAAAACAAAAAGCTGTTAAAAAGACTCTCCATTGGCATATGTGATTACTGTGTTTACAACTGTAATCCAACAGAATTGAAATATACCCTCATTTACAGTCCTCCGTTATGGCTTCCAAAGCCACACACAGTATACCCCAAGGCTGTCTCTTATTGCAATCCTTCCTTTAAATCCCAGTGTCTCCTGGGATATTATGCAAAGGGGTTCTACACTGTGTCAGAGTAAGGACAGAATGATAAATCTTGGAGCTCCGCTAAGCTGAACGCGGCAGAGTGATTTTAATGTGACATTGTTGTAAAGCTCTGTGACATTTATGATGGCTGTCAAGACACAAGGAGTAAATACTTGATACATTTGTGCAAATCTTTAATGTCACTTCATCGTATATTATTCAGTACAGAAGGTTATTTCATTATGGTTCGGCATAGCACGTTCATCTAGGAGCTTTTGATGGATTTAGAATGATCCTAGACTCTAAAAGGATTGCCGTTGATGTATGGGGTTTTGTCTCCCCACAGCATTTTATACGTGATTGTGATCTCGCCTCATTAAATCAACTCCTTTACAGAGAAGGTAAATACAGTAGTGTCTTTGACCGATGCACCACTCAGGAGCTGGGTAGCCTTGAATGTAAAAGGAATTTAAAGGCAGGTTTTTGATGTGACCACCTACTAGGGTCGCATCAACGCCCCCAAAGGAGGCAGGTTCCGGAACTTTCCGGTGGCAGCCAGCAGGGCCAGCATAGCCTCCCATAGGGACCTCAGGGGATCTGAAAAGACACTGCCCAGGAGCTCCTCAGGTGTGAAGTTGAAAAAGGAAAAGAAGTTGCATAATGCTGCCCTCAATGCTGCACTGTCCCAAAGATGTTGGAGGGGCTGACAAATAGGAAAACAGCAAGGGTGAAAAGGTAGCCTACGCAACGATTGGACCACCCCCGTTCCTCAAAAACCTCCACCATTAGGCTGCCCCAGAGACGGCGCCTCCCCAGCAAATCAGTTTCTCTTTTGTCAGTTTTACTTTTTCTCTCACCTCCTCTACGTCCTCTACCCTGAACCATTGCTCTGTGTCAAATCTTGGTGTCTCTCCCTCTTAAAGTATATACTGTCAAATGAATCTGTTTAATTAATGCATACATCTAGTGTATTCACTGATGTGGTGCAGGGTTTATATTACACAGAATAGTATTTTAAAGTCATTGGATTGTTGCAAGGATGATGGCTGTTAGGCAATTATTTTACAAATGTATATAGAAATAGTCATTGGCACATATAGAGGTACTCCCCCAAATTCAATAGAGAACATACCAAAAAGCCATGGCATTTGATTGCCCATTGAAGGTCATTCTGATATGTATGTAGCACTACTAACATAGCAGTTAAATCTGAACTATAACTAACGTAAAAAAATAACTGCAGTGTTCTCTTGGGGTCAGAAAGGAACCTGGTCTGAATGAAGAACTGGTCTGTCAGATGTTTGCATGTGATAGGATGTATAACCATATGAATGCAAAATAAGGCAATAACAGTAGTGTATCTTTCAGAAATATCATTAATATGGTGTGTTTTATTTGAATCCTAGATAACAACAAATAATAAAATGAATGAATAATTCAAAAAAATAAGATCATTAATATGAAATCCAACAAGATGTCAAGAAGGCTATATATATATTCCATTCTATTGTATTCCATACAATATTTACAATATTACTCAGCAGAATAAAACGATTGATTTGACAATCCAACTAACATTTACACTAACATGAATGACAGAAAAAGGGGTCAGAATAAATCTAATTTGGAAACATGTGTTTGATAAAAGCCCAACAGAAAAGCACCCTTTCACTAATAAACCTATTGTTACCTAATCAGTTGAAATGAAAAACTCTTTTTCATAATCAAATGTGAGATGCGTTTTATCAATCAACTGTAGAAAAACATCAAGTTGTTAAGTTATCATTACACATGCAACCAAATCAAGAGGAATGATATGATTTTAATGAAACAGCAGATTTCAGGGTATTGTTTCTTGCCTGATTGAATGGTATAATGTCAGAGAGAGGGAACCATATATCCAATAGAATGAATCAATCCTCTTTGTTGTTTGGTAAAGGTCTCTCTGGAGCAGTGCTGCATCATTAATCAGAACATCTCTTGCTAGTCTGTTATGGTGACAAAATAGGACATTTTAATTGTATTACTTTAGGCAGTGCATTGGCATTGGAAGCAAAGCCTATTCTTAATGCTGCGTGTAAAAAGACTGGCATCCACATTAAAGAATGACAGTTGTTGTCACACTCAAACATCAGAAATGAACACATAAATCACTAAGTGACTGGATGGGGTTACAGATGGATAGTTGATTTTGGCCTAAAGCCTAAGCCTTACTGCTCCAGTGGTTTAATCATATGTATTTTGGGTTGTAAATTCATGTAGTTAAATTTTTTTCCCATTAGAATACCAATCCATGTTGTTCCAGGCATAATCACATTGCAACGATGTATCAATTTTGCAGCAAATTTGATTACATCACTGTGTTTCTTTCTCACCTTTTTAACGTTTGCTTGCAAGTTGATTTATTTAGAGGGAGATCCATGAAAGTCAAATGCAAACATGGTAAATGTAAATGTGTGCATTGTAAATGTAAATGCTTTCATGGAAAAATTTTATGCAAGACCATAGCTAAAGAGGAATTAATTGCGTGCCTTTGCGACATAAGATCATCAGCCCATCAGGATAGCAAGGGCTGTACATATAGTTCCAGTCATTACCATATTGATTGGGTCCCACAAAACAGTGTCAGTCCTTCTGCCAATTCAGGCGTAAATATGAATAAAAAATTTAGGAAACACATTCATTCATTAGGGAATTAGGACACCCCATGGAATATTTAGGCATTTTTTAAGAAATTTTGACATATCAATATTTCATCTTCTTTCAAACAATGTCTATAGATAAAGGTAATGTAATCGAACCAAAAACAATTATATTTTAACCATGATATCATTTATTTAACAAAATATTTAAAAAGATGCAATTTCCTAATGAGGGAAACGTTTGGACACCCTATTCCCTAATAGCTGATATTACCCCCTTCGGCTGAAATAACCTCAATAAGAAGTTTCCTATATTTGTCTACCAGTCTTTGTCATCGACTGGGAGAACGTTTTCCACTCTCCAGTAGTCCACATGTGTATAGGCCTTTTAGATTGTTGTCACGGGAGAGGGAATTAAATAACTGTCAATGAAAAAACGTAATAAGGACTTCAGCCCTAATTAGACGCCTAGGTCTAATTTACCATGTATATATTGAGATATCCCATTTGGATGAATGAACCCTATACGATATACCAATATTAATGCATTCTTGTACAGGCAGTAGTTCATTAACGCCCCATCAACTACAGATGTTTTTGGAGAACCCCACGAGGGCCTCGGGGGCTCAGTAGAATGTTGCTATTGCGGAGCCATGATTTTGGTTTTGATTTCTTTTTGGACCAGTATGAGTCCCCACAAAAGTACCTTGTGCTTGATAGGAGTGTCTGCTCAATGACTCAAATGTAGGCAAGAGGCTCACACACCAACAGTATCTACCTACCTGTGGGACATTTATAGTGCACCTAAGTGGCTCCACATACATCCTCTGGCTAATCTTCCTACTGGCCAGCTGAGTCTGTGAAACCAATGGCTTTTTCACATGGGAACAAAAGTCACGTGATCATCCATTGCCACACCATCATTTCTACAGCAGACTTGATCATTACTATGTGTTTTACTACTTCAATTCAAACCTCGGCAACCCACAACAGACATCGCTGACGGACATGACTAATTGACAGTGTATTTGCATGGCTTACACTATAATCTACTGCAATAGTACAAGTGACCATTGATTGCTATTGAAAGGCCATTACTATATTGCACAATGGGCATCAGGAGTCAATCGCAAATTCATTAAGTAATTTGACTAAATATTGAGAGAGTGCTGTCACTCACCTTCCTGAAAGCAATGATTAATCAACGTTCTTAATCTTCAAACCCAGCTCAGGTTTGAGCTTGTATTGTTAACATGGCCATTTCAATTGTGAGTACCAATATCTATTTGACAAACATGCACAACATAGTTTGGGTTTTAGATTTCATACCATTTAAATTTCAACCAGGCCTAAAGCAATACAAGTTTCAATTGTCGGGGAATTCCTCCACTCAATCTTAATTGGACAAGTATCAGACGATTAAGCTCTAAGCGTCTTCCAATCCCAGCATATGTCTCTAAGATCATTCATTTTACTGCTGGTGATTAATCAGGCATCCTAAAATCAAGCCTCCTAAAGAGTGAAAGGCCAGATGGACAGCTGGATCATTGACCTGGGTTTTGGAGAATAGCCTAGGTGACCTGTTCAGACATCTTTACAGTGTGTCATCAAAAAGAAGATGCTAAAACATGTCAGAAGTGTAATCATAAATATAAATGTAGCTATTATGTTGATTGTTAACATATTTGATTTAAAATGAAATGAACATAATTACAAATAACATTAATGGAAAACAGGTGAAAATAGCTTCAGGGTTAGACCCAATGGTACTGGCGTTATGGTTGGGAAGTTTAGGGTTAGGTTACTGATAAGGTTAGACATCACGTTATCACAGTACTGAGGTTAGGAATACGTTTATGGTTAGGTTATTGATAAGGTTAGGCATCACAGTATTACAGTACTGAGGTTAGGGTTAGGAATTGGTTTAAGGTTAGGTTATTGAAAAGGTTAGCCATCACAGTATTGAGGACCAGTCTAAACACCAATGTAAAAACAACACAATTCCAGGCCAAAAGGTCAGGAGGTATATGGCACTTATCCAATATGTTGACATTGAATGTAATCGTCATTAAGGACCAATGGCACTGGGATATGTTGATATTGAGCGTAATAACACTGCTGATATGTTTATACTGAACGAATCGCATTCTCCAAAATAGAAACATATTGTTACATAATTCCTGCGATGCTGGGTTGCCTTTGTGGCTCACACACAGTCTAACTGTAAGATAATCACTGAGAAAAACAAAATCTATTTTATCTTCCACCCATTCTGTCCATCTTTCAAAGAAAGGTTTTTTTTACCGTTCCGTGGCTCCTTAACTCGAGCCAGCACCCTTGAGCAAGCCATCAAGTCTACCGTCGTAGAAGCCACTAAGTAAACAGTGTTTGTGTGTGTGTGTGTGTTTACGTGTGCTCCGGGTTCTGTTAAGGACTGAGGAAGGTGGAGCCAGCAAGGCCCCGCTCTAAAGCATGATGGCTCCAGTCCAGACGGAGATCCACCGCACAGTCCCTGAGCTTATCAGTGGCAGCCCAGCCTGGTGAAGTGTGTCAATCAGTTGGCTCCATTGTGGTCAGATCAGGAGGGGGCAGTCGAGGACGTGTGCATGCTGTGTCACATCCACAGAGCAGGAGGGCCGAGAGGCGAAACGAGGAAGCGAGAAGGACACACAAAGCACCCTTTATTGCAGGTTCAGGGAGGCATTAAGCTCAGTAGCAAAAGGGGTGACATCAACCAGAGGCAAGGGAGAGGTTCACAGAAGGACTCCCCAGGCAATGGGAGACCTCAGTACAGTGAACGATTTGCTGCGGAAAAACGGAACGTGTTCCTCGTGGGAGCCTCGACAGAACACAACAAATCAAGCCAGGCAAGGGTAAACCACGCGAAGATCTAAAGACAAATAGGGAATTCTGAACGATAACCAACAGTGGCCCAATGTGCTATTTTGCCTGCCGGTTCTCTTAAGTTGTTCAGCGAGATGAATGTCTTGTCTGGGGCATATTGGTGTATTAAGGCTCAACAGCTGTCATCTGTGCTGTTTTACCGTGAAGCACCATATCAGACACTATCAGGTGATCTACAGGAAGATGTGTTAAAGCTGCTCGGCAGATTGAGGGGAGGTCAAAACAGACGGGGGAGGGGAACACACTGAAGATCTACCATAACCATTTACATCCTAGTACATAAGCACAGATGTTTCCATTGCAGTGTCATATTGTCAAGTTATAATATATTGTTTTGTTACAGTTTTCCCCCATGAAAATACATTCTGAATCCTATCTGAAGAAATCACTGTAATAGGCGTATTCTGGAGATGACAAGAGATGAATTGATTAAATCCCATTTCATCTCAATACGGCTTTACAGGGGAAAAAATATTTTAGCCAGGGACAGTTAATCTTTGTCACCTTCAAGGCAAGACGCTGCATACATTGCAAGGCTAAGTTGTGTTGACAAAAACATTATACATCTTTACATGGTGACAGAAAACGGAAAATGACCCTAGTCATAAATTCCCTTCAGGTATCCATTCTTACCCAGAAAACCTTGACAGCTCCATACTTGAATGTATGTGTGGCTACATGTTCAGGTAAGTTGGGTTTCTGAATAAACATTAGCGTGTTTCTGAAACAAGGCAAGCAGCTGACCAGAGTTGAGTTGAACAGAGTTAGCCTTTAGTGTAGACAGAGAAGGCACTTTGGATTATGCACACTGACAAGAATAATTGCAAACACACCGTAGAATTTTATTTTGTTGAAAATTGTATGAGAAGGTTAAGGAGGTGGAGTACTGCTGTTTCTCCTGGTGAGTTTATGGCCATTCATTTTACCATTGTTTATAAATTCATTCTACCAAATTACATAAATCCTACCCATCCATTACCACCCGTTGTCAATAGCCAAAGCCATTAACTACTTGCATATGCGCAGAACATGAATTTGTATGTAAAATAAAAGCATAAATAGCCTACACTCTAAACCGAGACAGCTCAGCACCATGACATACTGTATCACTTTAGTTTGGTTAGAGCCAACACCTTTATCTTGACAGCTAATACCCAATTAGCATGATCCCAGGATGGGCGGCTGTCATGCTGGGACCCACTCCTGAATGATATGTCACGTTTCTATAAGGGCTTTACAGCTGCATTTTGACCTAAAAAAGTAATTTTACTGTGTTGATGAGGCCATCTCTTCTTGTCACTGCCTCACAGACAAATCCTGCAACACCACAACCTTAATTAATGTAAGGGCCCGTGTGGATTGGTACACATAAAAAACACAGGAGCTGCAATACAAAAATGTATCAAATCAAAAAGTCCCCCTTGCTGTGCACTTTTCCCAGCTAAGCAGAAACGGTCCCCTTGCCACTGCCTGGGAACTGAACGTATGAAAATGCCACGTAGAGATATTCAAAATTAAAATGGTTCTCTTTTGCTCACAGGGGGCATCATTTCCCATAAAATAAATAGAGAACATTAACTGATGCCTTTATCTCATTAGCTTTCATTCTATATAATGAGTCATGACGTTGATTGAGCTATTACATTTTTGTAATTTCTTTATTTATGCCACGTAATTTGTTACCGCTATGTTTATATATTGACTTAGCATCATATTTGATTGGACACATGCTTGGGGGGTTTGTAAGCAGTGGTGGTATATTCTGATGAAGACCCTGTTACATCTGCTCCTCCCGTATTCCCGATATATCTGATGAAGACCCTGTTACATCTGCTCCTCCTGTATTCCCGATATATCTGATGAAGACCCTGTTACATCTGCTCCTCCTGTATTCCC
>JACXGK010007003.1:0-26531 GCA_016801125.1 Novumbra hubbsi | reverse complement strand
CCGAACGAAGAGACAAGACACACGAGGGATTAAATGCACAGGTAATGAGGGCCAGCTGTGGGGAATCAGGGAGGGATGCGTTCACAGGACATGGGGAACAGGACAAACATGGACGATGGTGCCTAGAAGGCCGGCGACGTCGAACGCCGGGGGGCTACGCGGACCGGGGAGGGGCCGCCAGTAGGCGGAGACGTGACAGTATGCTTTACCGGTTTTGCAGTTTCATAGATGTAGTTCAAGATTTGTGTCCGCTTGTTGCTTCAGTGTTTTTTGGACACGCATACTCATTCAAAGGATTTTCTTAGTTTTTATATTTTCCACATTGTAGAATAATAATGAAGACATTTAAACAATGACATAACACACATGGATGTATGTAGCTACTAAAAAATTGTTAAACATATTAAAATACATTTATTTGTGAATCTTCAAAATGGACACACTTTTTCTATTTTTAACAGCTTTGCACACTCTTGCATTTGTTAGTTTCATATGAAGAACCCTTTTTTATTAACTGGCCTGTTTACATTATCTTTATCTAAATCCTTACCTCCAATAATTACAGAGTTGTCATTTCTTAGAAAATTTGAAAACACAAACGATTCAAAGTTCCAGGAAGCACACATGGGAAATGAGGAACACATGAAACAAGCTGTGTATGTTCCGCTTTGGAGAGGCACTGCTAAACAGATTCAAGGTTGTCCTAGAAAAATATGTAATGTTCAACACATAAAAACAACAACCACCGAGAACCCCTCATGTCTCTCCCGATTCCGGAGAGGGAAGGGGCCAAAGTTAGAGTTGACCTCTTCTACAACAACGCAGAAGATGTACTTTATGTCTTAAAACACCCAGAAATCTCCAATCTCTGTGGGACTACAAGCACATGCATAATGATAGCACTAAAGAGGATCCTTGCAAGGCATGGGGCGCCCAATGTTTTATGCTCAGACAATGGAAGGCAGCTGGTGAGTCATGAAATGCCGAGTTTGCAACCAGCTGGGATTTGAAACATGTCATGTCGAGCCTTGAATTTCCACAGTCACAAGGCCCTGCCGTGCAAAAAGACTGTTGAAAGAAGCACAAGAGTGTAATGATGCCCTATTCGTAGCTCTTCTTGAATAAAGTAGCACACCAGTGGATGGATTAAGTCTATCACCTGCAACTACTAATGGTAAGGAGAAAGATACCTCCAACAAAGGGGACTGTTAAATCATTACTCAATCAGCCAGTCAGGAGATATGTCACAAGCATCATCAATGACAACTTCATTATTTAGGAACGAAGAATCATTTGCCCTGAAGGAAGGACAAAGACTGATTAAACACGACAACAAGTGACAGACAGCAATTACACAGGAACATAAACGGACACAAATCTGAGAACTTATCAAAGTAACCGGAGACTACCCAGAAACCAGGACCGACAAACCTTATCATGTGGAAAGAGAAACTGAACCAAGCATCAGTTAGGAAGAAAACAGCCTACTTGTGTGTTCCCCTTCTCCAAAAACACCAAAGTAAAGTGAAAGCTACATCATTACGACTCAGACTCCAGTGAAAACAGCTCTTTATTATAATAAAATACCTTTTAAGTGAGACCCTGTTATTAATATGTGTGAGATCCAACACCCACTCTCCCCAAGTTAAAGCACGTATACCTGTCTGCTATTACTCAACCATATACAAAAGTGCAACAGTGGGTGAAAGTCTTGGGTGCAGTTCCTACAACATAGCAGTTTGACAATACAATAAACATCAGATTTACACTAAAAGGGATTGCTCAATTACACATCTTATTATGCGACACAACATACAATACATACCTGGAATAAGCAATATACGCCTGAGTAGACTATACAATCAAATATATAGTATATACAGAATAAGACTATTGAATAAAATACACTGTACCCCCGATGTAATCGATGGAAATATTTACAGTTCTGTGTTGAAATATATAAGGTTCTATGGAGTTCTGTGTTGACATTCAGCTGTCGGTTGATATTAGATTTCCAGTGCATTATTAGGAGAGGCACGAGTGCTATTGAGTGTTATTTCCCTTACCTCTGTACCACTATTCCAGTTCCACCTTCCCTAGTGTATCTTTTTGGTCATTGTTTGGATTTCGTTCCATCGTAACATTGTTTCTGTGTCATAGTTTTAGTTTTTGTTACTTCTTGTTTTTTCATTAAAATCCTCCTTTCTACCTGTGCCTGTGTCCTGTTTTCTGCCTACACGCAAGTTTACAGTATATGTATTTGTACTTGTACCTTTGACATCAGAAATACTACCCTCATGTCATGCCTCACCAAAAAGCACCAGTAAGCATTTCAGTGTATCAGTAAACATTTCTTGTAGTGGGCAAATCACTACATCGATATAAAAGGAGTGAACATAGATAGAGTACGTTCAACTAATGAATGAATGAAAATCTACTGTTCTACACATTAATGTGATTAGGTTGTTGGATATTTCCTAGGCACACATCTAGAATAATGTATGTGAATGCAAAATGACAGAGTAGCTTTACCATCAAGCTGTCATTTACAATGTTCTTCCACAATTATGCGTGAACGTTCATTGATGTCCTGCTGTATATTTAAAGGTCACATGTCAGCTGCTGATTCTCACGTGGTCTAAAAGTGACCTAATTCTTTCTCATTTCACCAACATCCCTAACCCAGTTGTGGCTGTGTGTTCTGGATGAGGAGGACTGCAAGCGGTAATACATCCAAAATGTAAATGTAATCATGGCGGAGGGGTTTTTACACAGAGTTAACCGTGTTTAAGGTAGCTTCTGTAGCGCAACACAATGTTATTGTCTTTGTAGCTGTTGTGTAAAGGCTAGTCACTTAGTGCTAGATGGCGCAGGAGTATGATAGGACGTTAATTGTGTAATTGTATTATCCAGTACACCGGTACAATGGAAGCGTCTTCATGCATTATGTTCCTCCACTAGTTTTGTCAGGTTTTTCCTATTTGTTACTCGCCTGCATACATAAAATGCTAATATTTTTCAAACCCATCATATATGTTGACCCTGATGTCATACATGGATCCATGGATTTTGGAAGACGTGTTCAAGAAGCCCTAACGTTTAAAAAGACATCGTTATGACAAAAACACAATTTAGTTTGTGCAAATGCCTCATCTTGCATAATGACATGCGTAAACATCCTGCTTGAAGAACCCCATATGTTGTATTGGGTTGCGCTTCCACACGTCCTCCACAAACTGTAGTTTGGTAATGCATCAGTAGCCTGAAGGCATGCCATCAGTATGGCTTACCATAAGACGCTAATGCAACGTCACAGAATTAGCGGTCCTGCTGCCTAACTGAATGGTCATTAAATGAAGATACATCTCGATTAGAGCTATCAGTTCTGTCAATGTGTATCTTATGGCGGTGGCAGTTAGCAGCTTGTTAGCAATGCTATAGTCTTCTACGGCATATAATCAGTACTGGTGTGGAGCTGATAGGGCATAGCTTTTCTTTTCTCTTTTTGGTAACAGACTAGAGCCATATGAATGGCAATACAATGGATTTGGGTCTACGTTTATGAGGTAATTAACTGTAGGATATAGCAATCCAAGCAGTAAGTAGTTCACTGAATTACTTATGTATGTCTTATGAATGAGTAATTCATGGTGTTAGGGGCTTAGGGGATGTATTGGAACTATACAGGCCATCATTAATAATAGATTTATGTCACCTTTTCTCTAAGTTCTCACTAATGAATGGCAAATCAGGTTGAAAAGCGACTACAGGTATGTAGAAATTATAAAAAATGTCTGTATAAATATTTCAAGTTAAAATAATCACCCAAATTATACAACCCATCCATTCCCATAATTATGTATAAATGAATGTAACACTACTTAAAAGCTTTAATTTCATTCCATATTAATAATAGAAATAAATAAAGAAAATACACATTCAAAGTATATTCTACATATTATGATTATGGATGTTGTATGTAAGCAATAAGGCGAAGGTGGGGGTGGTATATGACCAATATGCCACAGCTAAAAGCTTATAAAAGCACAATGCATTGTGCAGTGCCTGGACGCCGCCCCCAGGTGTGGTATACTGGCAACATATCACAAACCCCCGAGATACCTTTGTATTATTATAAACCAGTAACTGACTTAATAAGAGCATGTTTTGCTGAAGAAAATCACACCACTCTATAAAATATTGTGTGTTTGCATTGTAATTGTTTCAGCCCAAAATATGGGTCATTGTTTGTGTTTTAGCTTAATTCCTACATAAATTGGGTTGTTTGTCCCAACCAAATCTGTCTATTTGATTTAACAAAAGACTATTATAGATTAAATTTGGAATAGCTTACGTTAGATGTACCTTGGACGCTGCCAAGCTCCAAGCAATCACAATGTAAGACCGGATGCAATTACCTGAAACTGCAGTCATTTTCAATATTCTTGAGATGGATTTAGCAATTATTTTACATTTCAATTAGAGTGTAATCCAGATAAATGACTTAATGTAAATAGGCCCTTTAGGAATGGCATAGATTCTTAAATTGCTTGACTAAGAGTCAATCAAGTTTGAGGTTAGTTTTTCTATTTCCCACCAAAGCAGCATATTTCTTTTATACATTGCCCCCAAAATTAAGACTTAAATGACACATCTGGTCCCAAGGAAGGAAATATAGTAAAGGTCCAAATCTTTACTGTACATGATGTAAATCGTTGAGAACAAAACGGCATAACAACGGCCAATAGAAACCAAAATCACTGACTGATTGAGGGCTAGATTCACACTAATTTGAAGTAAACAAATGAAATCAAAAGCTTTTCCAACTTGTAATTCCACTAAGGCAACTCATAATGTAACTCCGTAGTGTGTATGGACCCCATATGTGCCTCTATGCCCTCCCGACAACGTCTAGACATGCTCCTGATGAGACAGTGAATAGCATCCTGGGCCATCAGTGAGGGCCACAGTGAGCTCCTAGACTGCAGCACTACTTGATGGTGTTGTAAGCACTGATACGGGGAGACACAGCACACCTTCTAGTGAAGGCAAGTATGGATATGACATCCTGTAGTAGCTGGACTACTAGTGTAAATTGCGTGGGCTGCAGATACCGCCTCATGCTATCAGTAGTGACAAGGACACTAGCAAAATGCTAAACTAAAGCAGAATCAGTCAGGAAGCATAAAGAGCGAGCGATTGTCTGTGGTCACCAACTGCAAAACCATTCCTTTTTTGGGGGTTGCCTTGTTGACGTCTCATTTGCACCAAACCAGGTGACATTGATTCATAATTGCTTATGCTTCATAAGTGGACTAATTGATATCCCTGATTGACTTGTTCTTATACTGTGATGATTATGTGTTCCCAGTGTATAACCTTTCGATTGATCTGAATTGAACAATGGGTTCATGGGCTTTCCACTGTCTATTTCTTGAAACTGACATGTTTATGTGCATCACCATTGAACACTCTTGATCATTTATGTTCTAGTATACTTTACATGTTCCTTTCAATAATGAAGCAAGGTATATTACTAGATTTCTTGTTAACACAACCACTAAAACAATAGCTTAATGATATACACCAACAATTGCTTGATTTTCATCCTAACGTAATAAACATATTGCTTTCTTCTGATATTCCGGATATGTTTTTTCTTTGGAAACATGGCTACTCTGCCCCCTCATCTCTTCCTTTCTGCTTGGTTCCTTCCAATACCACCTCTGTGTCCGCAAATATCTCAGGCTAGCATGTTTCAAACATAATGAAAATGTGTAAATTCATCTGAGGCCAACATATTCATCTAAGGCCAAGTTGTTAAATGATGGAGTGCCAATACATATTGGCTTGCTACAAATCGAAATACAGTTCCTGTCCAGGGAACACAGAATTTGATGATCAACGTTAGCCCTTTAAGCATACTGAAACCTTTTATGGGTATTTATCACTTCCTTACATAACAGTTGTTGAACCGGGCACTTACCCTTTAATCTATGCCTTGAATGTGGAATGAAATACTTATTTGTCTTTTATTCCGTATTCAAGACACACAGTAGGTTAAAGGGTAGGTGCCCAGTTCAACGGTGGTCACATGTAATGATCTTGTTATTGAAAACATATAGTTCTGCCTTCCTTTCTTTTTGATGGTACGATTCATTTCTAGTAAATCTATAAAACATGCTCTGTGATAACAGTGTTTTTGCATTTGGGGCTTGAGTATTACAAACCATTGAGTTTGACTGTGGCTCTAAGTTATGAATGGCTGGGAAGCCCGTCTGCAAAGCCCGTCTGCAAAGCCCATCTGCAAAAGTACACAGGAACCTAACGGATCCATGAATAAGAGCACTTGCAATGTTAGTATCTTCCGTAGCAAGTCTTACCATGACCGCCTCTGCAGTTTTCTGCAGTCCATTGCAATCATTGTATTATTGACTACCTTTGAAGCAGACTAGCTATATTTAATGCCGTCAGGTGTGTGTTTTAGGAGGTTCATCTTTAGTTGTGTGATTTGTTTGAAATTATAGATGGACTCTCATTGTAACTGGCTCGTGTTGAAGAGAAACCATGCCTTATCCCCATCATTTCATACCAATTGCTGTAATATTTAGGCAAAGCGTGCATTTGTGAACACATTAGTGGAAAGGATCAATGTCAGGGTATATCCTTCCAGACATAATTTTTCTTTCTGTTTGAAGTGATACTATTGAAGTAAGATGTGAGGATTTTGCAATGTTTACTGCACTATGGCTTTCCAAATTTCTGAGTCTGAAAAGTGAACCTCTTTTTTTGTCTCCATTATGACTGATATGTTAGCTAGTTATTCCGTAATTGTTACTTATAGAAACCGATTGTAACTAAGCAAAGAGTGCTGCCTTCAACAAGTCATTATTGTATTTGTTGCAACCTGTGTAAATTGTAATCACATCATCTCACAACGCCATGCTCAACCTTTTTTTAAGATCAACTATCCTATTGTCAACTTTTTTTACGTCTAGGAGCCCCTACGTCTAGGAGCCCCTGATGCTTTAGCAATAGCATCAAAACCCTTCTGACCGGCAACTTTTTAGGATTATTAGGACCAGTGATATCAAGATGGCGCAGCGAATGTCTGACAGAAGGCAACGCGTGAAGCTGGGGAAACATGTCTCTGATCTTTGGTCCATCAGCACCGGATCCCCTCGAGGCAGAATTCTTTCCCCTCTGCTCTTCTCCCTGTATACCAACTGCTACACCTCCAGTCCAGCTCCTATAGTTTTCGGATAACACCACCCTCATTGGGCTTCTCTCTGGTAGGGATGAGACCACTTACAGGTGGGAGATTGTCCACCTGGTGAACTGGTGCAGAAAGAACAATCTGGAGCTCAACACTCTGAAGACAGTGGAGATGGTTGTGGATTTTAGGAAGAACCCAGCCCCACCAACCCCCATCACCCTGTGTGACTCCCCAGTCATCATCACCCAGGATCTCAAGTGGGAGCAGAACACATCTCCATCACCAAAAAAGCACAACAGAGGATGTACTTCCTGCGGCAGCTGAAGAAGTTCAACCTGCCAAAGACAATGAGGGGATATTTCTACACAGCCATCATTGAGTCCATCCTCACCTCCTCCATCACCATCTGGTACACTACTGCCACTGCCAAGGACAAGAGCAGACTGCAGCGTATCATTCGATCTACTGAGAAGGTGATTGGCTGCAATCTGCCATCCCTCAAGGACCTGTACACCACCAGGACCCTGAGGCGCGCTGGGAAGGACACAAACTGTGAACACACTGGACCCAAACTGTTTCAGCCACTCCAATCTGGCAGGAGGCAACGGTCCATAAGGACTACCACCTCACGCCACAATAACAGTTTATTCCCATACTTACAGTAAATGTTTGCACATTTTATGTTTGCTCTGTCATGTAAACCTAATACCACAGAAAACTGTCTTTCCTTTCATGCTCCATAGCAAATTCTTTGTATGGGTAAACCTACTTGGTAACAAAGCTGATTCTGATTCCGCTCATGCGATGGTACAGTATACTCTGCGAGCTATACTTGTCTCTTTCTCTGGGTGGTGTACTCTGTCAGTCAGCTCTTTCTCAGCTTTGTTTGCTGTTGTTTCGTGTCCTTTTGGTAGTCTTGTGCTTCGCAAAGTGTGTGGAGCTATTTTCTGCCTGGATGGCCTAGTCCTGGGCTATTTTAGGATCTTTGCTTTGAATAGTTTACAGGCTGATTTCTATCTGGCACTGCCTATCTAAAGTTGTCCAGTGTCTTGTGAAGCTTCCCAACTTGACTTTAAGTGTTGTTAAGACTCAAATGACATAATATCTGCTATAAACAACAAGGAGTGATGTGCAGTTGTTTTTATCTATCTGGCCGAATTCTTTCACATTTTTCAAATCAGTAGACTCAATTACAGAGAGCTGCCTATTCTGGTTATAAAACAAATGGATCTGAATGTGTGAAAGACAGCACCTCACATTGCAAAGTCTCTGGAACCAGATCATGTAAATTGGTCCTCACACTGCAAAGTCTCTGGAAACAGATCATGTATAAGTCCACTTCGGCAGATACCTCACATTGGTCATTCCTACAGAAAACATCTCTTTTTGCCATCATTCTATTCAGCCCCCAGCAGCCAATGGCTGGAACACATTGCTAGAGATTCTCAAACATGATCATTTTATCATTTATTACTCCTTTATTACTCCTAAACAATCTAGTCTAAGCACCTGACCCATCTGTAAATACTCTATATATTTTCTAATTTAGTGAAAACCTATGCACCTCATTTTTCTTAATATAGTTTTCATCACCTCACGTAGTGCAACTTTTACAACTCAGTGCTGCTTTTGATACAGTAGCTAACACAATTTTTCACCAGTACCTGAGAGCACACTGCCTTGGGGACTGCCTTAAGCAGGTGCACCTCTTACCTCTCTAACTGTGAGCAGTATATATTTCTCAGTGAGACAAGATCAGAGGAGTTTACATTAAGCTGTGGGATCCCACAAGGGTGGGTGCAAGGACCTATTCTCGTCATGCAATACATGCTCCCATGTAGACAGATATTCAGACAATGCAGATGACACACAGGTGTACATTATAAGCACCATTCTGGGGCTGAGATTTCACCCTTTTTTCTCTTGTAATGCCCACCTTCTTATGCCTTTGGCCTGGTCAGCATTGTAATTTTAATTCTAAATTGGCTTATGTGGTTAAATAAGTACTGAAATCACCTGGCATCATTTAACTACTATATTCAGATGCATGGAATCCCATAACCCAATAAATCCCATAACCCAATAAATTCAATAAAGCTTGAAAACCGAAAAATAATATTTCAAGTTTAGGAAGGAAGAAAATACAAATGTTTTTGAATAACTAAGTCCCGTAATAAAAGATCAAGTTTTCAATTCAATTAGTTATTTACTTAACTCTTCCCAGGCTACTGTTTTGCCTTAGACCAGGGGTGGGCAAACTACGGCCCGAGGGCCAAATACGGAGGCAGGGGGAATTAATAAACAACTCACCAGCCCATTCTTATACATCTGAGCCAGAATTTAAATTGCTTACACAATATAAAGGATCTACAATATACATGTTTTTACTTTTGCCATTTTCAGGCCTGCATCATTTATGATTAACAAATTACAAAAGCAAATGTGGCCCTTATTTATTTTTTCAAAATCCTGATGTGGCCCCCCCGAGCCAAAATGGTTGCCCTCCTCTGCCTTAGACCATTTGCCATATGGGTAAAATTGGCCAAATCAAAAAGAGTTAGCTAACACATGTGACAAGGATGTCTGAAGTTTAGAACAATGTTCATTGACTATATAACAACTCCCCGTCCACTCTGTGTTCCCCCTACCCCAAGTCTGCCTGGCACTAAACATGTTCAGATTCCCTTTGAACAGTGGACAAGAGGGTCTGGCCTGTGGGATCCTGCACGAACTAGATAACAAAGAAAGTGCACCAGCAACATGCAGACCGTCATAACTCATACATAACTGTCCGAGCAGGTTACTAAAATAATGGTGGCACGTGCGGTGCAAGCCATGACAGAGTGCTACTTTGTTTTGATTTTCTCACATTCTTTAATTCAAGTAATTTAATTTATCTCCTCTTCTTACTCGCTCAAGAAGGAAATCTCTGGAGTCCAGGTGTCGCCAAGGGTGTGTGTGTGTGTTTTTGTTGGAATGATAATTATGTTTTGCGCCGCTGTAATTATACGGTGCGGTTAGTGGAGTGGTGCGGATGCTGTGGGTGATCAATCAGTGAGTAATGAGAGGCCCGGAGACCTGAGTAGATTGACTGGGTGTAGACTGCAACCCACAGCACCTACGCCGTCTCCACCCTATTCCGGTCCTAATCAACACACTTGGTCCTCCACCCATAACACATTCATCCCCATGCTCCTCCGCCATCTTTCCTTCTCCGCTTACGCAGGGACGTTGGGGTATAGTGTTGTAACACGTTATCTAAAGATGTGACTCATTGTTTGTAATTGGACCCGTCTGTCCTAAACTCACATTCTCCAAGGAATGTTTCTGTTAGACAATACACATTTTAATGTGGCATCGTTATCTTGGCAAACTACGATTCAACCTTTTCTTGACAATTTGCCATTAGTATTGAGGACAAGAACAGTCAGGAACATCACTCAGCCAGCTAATTGTACAAAACACCTAATCCTAATCAACGGATTGCATACACATTTAAATGCATGGTAAACACATTTTGTTTTTAATATAATTCAGATAGCGAAGCTCTTTAAGTCATATATTCTATTATCTCTTCCAGATTAATTGTTACATTGTTTCTTTTATTTCAGCCTTTTTGAAAAATAAAAACGTTGTCCAGACCTTGCGCTGGTGCAAGGGGCCCGGGGTTCCTCCTGGAGCAGGACAATGCCCGTGTGGGACTACCCTGGGTGACCAAGGCATTCATGCCTCACGTTGAATCCAATTGAGAACCTCTCGGGAGTCCGATGCCACCCAGTAGGGTCACAGACGGTCCAGGAGCACAGACCCCATCGGCCGTCTCGTCAGGAGTCTGCCCAGACACCGTCGAGTGTGGCAGGTGGGGGCCAGACCACTACTGAGTCACACAATGAGTTGCCGTGATGGAACTTCACGTTGGAGTTGGAACAGCCTTGGGATGTTAATAGTTTACTTCGATTTTCGGTTTGAGTTGGAAGTCAGCCCTCAATCGGTTGGCTTGGTTTCCATTGACAGTTGTTACGTATTTTTTGTTCTCAACTAATTACACCATGTACAGTAAAGATTCAGATCTTTAATATATATGGGATTTACTTGTTCCCGTATTTTTTTGGGATCATATATCATGTGTGCGTGCTTTATTTATTGAGGTAAGATCGCTGTTTGACTGTTTGCATTAACGATAGTTAATAGTTAGAGTATGCCAAAAACAAATGTATGCCCAAATGTAAAACAAGCATTGCAAACTCTCATGGAATGTTGGCCTGCGTGGATAAGAACTAACAATTAGTCACTCTGGATAAAAGCAACCGGTGAATGATAGATGTTCAAATGATATGAAGTTGCTTACAAATAATATAGCCTCAGTGTTCATTTATTTATTTAATTTTACTGGTAATTAACCAGATAAATCAGTTGAGCACCCATTCTTATTTTTAGTAATGACCTGATCAAAATCAATCAGCCGCAAGAGGACAAGAAAAAATACAAAGCCACATTATAAATACAAATAGGCTAAAAGGAATATATGTTTCTGCACATTTTCAATAGTGAAATGTAATTAGTGATAGCCAAAGGAGGTACAGTGTCACGGTGTTGTAGTGCGGCGGAACCATATGCAGACATTTTGTGTAAAGAAAAGGTGATTTAATCCAAAAAACAGGTACAAACTATACGCAACTGTAAACGTAAAGAAAAGTCAGAACTAACAAAACGAAATACAAATAACATCTAGCGTATACACTGAACATTGAATTAAATGAAGACAAACCGTGCACTGTTGAGACAAGCACAAACAATAAACCACACCGGGTGTGGTGAAAACCTAACCTAAGTAAGCTCCCCAATAAGAGTCAACTGAATGCAGCTGCTCTGACTGGGGAGCCCACAATGGCATGGAGATGGCTAGAGGCCTGTCCATGTGCCATGCCCTGAATGGGAGCCCCAAAGCATAGAGATGGCTAGGGGCCGGCATCCAGGACATGACATACAGGGTATATTTCCGTCTAAACACGAGCATGCAGGTGAGACACATGTCACTCAGACATCTGTAAATATTGAAAATCCTGTTATCTAAACTGGTATTGCAATCTTGATTAAAACAAACAAAGTGAAATAAGTTTGTTTGATATTTTTAATAGATTTGCTAAAGTTTCTAAGAAACTAATTTCACATTATCATTATGGGTGTTTGTGTGTAGAGTTTGGAGGAAACATATGAATTGAATCCATTTTGGAATACGGCTGTAACATAACAACATGTGGGAAAAGTGACGGTCCCAGGTTACAAGTGACGGTGGCAGGGCCTGGCTGGGGGCCTCTAGGCATCTCTATGCGCCTGGGGGACACAGTCAGGGCCTGGCTGGGGGCCTCTAGGCATCTCTATGCCCCTGGGGGACACAGTCAGGGCCTGGCTGGGGGCCTCTAGGCATCTCTATGCGCCTGGGGGACACAGTCAGGCCCTGGCTGGGGGCCTCTAGGCATCTCTATGCCCCTGGGGGACTCAGTCAGGCCCTGGCTGGGGGCCTCTAGGCATCTCTATGCGCCTGGGGGACACAGTCAGGCCCTGGCTGGGGGCCTCTAGGCATCTCTATGCCCCTGGGGGACTCAGTCAGGCCCTGGCTGGGGGCCTCTAGGCATCTCTATGCCCCTGGGGGACACAGTCAGGGCCTGGCTACAGTGGTGCCTCTAGGCAAATCCTGGGTCTCTTCTAAGTTCTCCTTAATAAGAGGCAGCTGCACTGTGTTGCCTCCTTTGTTTGCCTTGGTTTTGTGGACATTGTTTGTGCCAGTTTGTGGTGTGCCACAGTCCCCAGGTTGGCTGTCCTTTTGATTTGGCAGTAATAAAGAAATGAATTAAAGTATGTTTCCTTTCACTCGCTCTGCGCCATGTGTCCTGCCCTGTGACAGAAGGTGAATCCTGTACATCTTTGGAAGGAACAAGGTTTGACCGGATCGAACAAGTTTTCACCTCAGCGCAGTGGTGAAAAAAACTGAAAAAAGCCTTGCACACGTTCTGGTAAATGACTGCAAAATATAATGAACATAAAGCCTTAACACAATTATAACTGTCATCACTGTCGAAACTAGTCTTTGTCCACGTTTTTAAATGAATGGACATGAACTGAGAACCGAAGTCATATTCATCAACACTACCACAGATAATGGAACATGTGTATTCTTATCTTATTTTTTGAGGGCCATAAACACTCCACAAACACAGCCCCTGTGCTCTCCTACCCTCTGGCCTGTTTATGTACTGACTGACTCACTCAAAAAAGGAAAATAAATCGGATGATCTTTTAGACATCATTTTTCGCTATCTATCAAAATTCTACCACAGCTGTTAAAACCATGCCCTTTTGACAGCCCTGATGACATGACTAGGACGGTTTTGTTGTTTACAAGACATGTTTTAGTTATTTGTGACAACTGTCTTGTTTTATAGCCCTATACTAGAATATTCTCTGCTAACACAACTTTACCCCTCACAATATCTGGTCTGTATTAGAGGTATTTTAGGATTAGGCAAGTATTTATGTATTAAATATAATTTCATGACTCCTACCTTGCAGTATAGAGACATGCTATTGCTAAGGCCCTTCTCTTTAAATAAATATCAATGTCCTGATTTATCAGGTAGACTGATTCTGCCTTCACTGTCAATCAAAGATTTACAGAATTATCTCTTTAAACCAAATTACAACACTTTTTTGTCAAATTGAAAACATATCTTAATTCATTTATAGGTATTTAAGTTATCAACAAATTATTTTAACTTTACCAACCTTTTTAGAAATAAAAAAGTAAAAATTTTTACAATTGATATACCTTCAATGTATTTATGCGCCTTGGTTTTAACAAACATTTTATCTAAGTAATCCCTTAGATTATTGAATTTTGTAAAGCAAATTAGAAAAAATTTCAGTTATGCTAAATTAAATAATTATTCATGTAATAGAAAACTATTAAATGCGAAATGTGGCTCATCCTTTATTTATTGATATTTATTTTATATATAAAAGTTAAAATAGAACAAAACTGAAATAATTCAAAAACAGACAGCTCGGAAGCAGAATTGAAGAAGTGCAATGTGTTGATCCCTGAAACGTTGTCACGCTGTATATTTACCGCCTGTGTTATATGTATGAAAAACAATATGCTAATTGATTTCAATTGTGCAAGATAGACATAAAAAACAGAGGAAGTCTTGTGTTCATGTTAATTTGATAATTCTGTTGCAGAAAGTTTCCCCAAATTCACATTTGTGGTGTATTTGAGATTCGTAATTTTATAATTTCAACTTTAAAATGTCTGACCTACTCTTCACAAAAATACAAATGAATTACAATTTAGATTTCTTGTTGCTGCAGGGTTATTTTGTGTGCTGTGTTATACTGTATCAAATGAAGAAACAGCATCTATAAAGAATAGTCTCGAATGTTTAGGTTCTTATGTGGATGTTCCTATAGGAATAATGAAGTATCTAATAATATTGTATGTATCCAAATAAAATGGGTTCACTACAGTAATAAGGGGAGACAGACAGAGAGCAAGACACAAGAGAGAGTGTAATGGATAGCGAGACATAGTAAAAGTTACTTTTAGCGCCTTGAAAAATTAAAAGGCATGAAATATTCAACAGATGAGGACCGCAGGCACTTTTCAATACACAGAATTAGATAGCAGCATGCTGAGATGGGAGAGACACGGAGTGGATGGGGGAAGAAATGGAGAGGGAAAGAAAAGTTGAGGGAGGGGAGTTGATTCGCTGCTGTCAGTCAGTCTCCTGGGAGCACATTAAGTGAAAAGTAGTTTGTGTAGGTGTTGGGTCTCTTTTAAAGCTGCCTGTTGATACCAGGAACTATACTCTATGTTGCTCTCTGTGTGGCTGTGTGCTACTTGTGTTGCTCTCTGTGTGGCTCTGTGCTACTCGTGTTGCTCTCTGTGTGGCTCTGTGCTACTTGTGTTGCTCTCTGTGTGGCTCTGTGCTACTTGTGTTGCTCTCTGTGTGGCTCTGTGCTACTTGTGTTGCTCTCTGTGTGGCTCTGTGCTACTTGTGTTCCTCTCTGTGTGGCTCTGTTTTGCTCTGTGCTGCTAGATGTCACTTTGTATCCGGCTGTCAAAGCTTCTCAGTCAGGTTCAAAATGACCACCATCTCTCTGGTAACATATGCACCCATTCAAGCATGCACATTGTGATCTCTCTGCTCGAATAACAACACATTGCTCCTCCTGTCAACTGTTTAAATGTGTTCATGCCATTATATCTGCTTTGTAACAATAAGCTCTATCAAAATATTTGATGTGACGAGGGACTGGCTCTTTAGACCTGTCAAAAGATCTTTCTCGTTCTTGTCACATTCATAATTTGTCTATCCTATATTGCTAGAGTATTTTAGTTCTCATTACTTTGATAGAGATACTATTTTTGCAGTGAGTCCGTGTGTCAGATGGAAATATGTAGTACAAGCTTATGAAAGTAAGTGTATGTCAGTCGAACAGCCAACCTAACATGAAATTTGTTGATGGCCAATACAACCATTTCAAAATCTACCAAAATGAGCCATCAGGGTTTTCTATGGTCAAGCAAACCCAAATGTATGGTAAACTATCTACACTGACCCCTTAAAATGAATTTGCTCTTAATTTCCCCCTGAGAAGTTATAGCAATTGTGATTTTCTTATTTAACTTTTCTTAAACTTATAGTTTCAAAAAGGACAACACCACATGACTGACTTACAGACCAACTGACCAATAAACTGTAAGGTTCTGAAGAAAGACAAACTGACAATAAACTGTAAGGTTCCGATGACAGACAAACAGATAATAAACCATAAGATTCCGATGACAGACAGACAATTAACCATGAGGTGCAGATGACAGACAAACTGACAATAAACCATAAGGTTCAGATGACAGACAAACAGAGAATAAACTGTGAGGTTCAGACGACAGACAAATAGACAATAAACCGTGAGGTTCAGACTACACACCAAAAGACGATAAACCGTGAGGTTCAGACGACAGAAAACAGACAATAAACCGTGAGGTTCAGACGACAGACAAACACACAATAAACCGTGAGGTTCAGACGACAGACAAACAGACAATAAACCGTGAGGTTCAGACTACACACAAAGAGATGATAAACCGTGAGGTTCAGACGACAGACAAACAGACAATAAACCGTGAGGTTCAGATGACAGACAAACAGACCATAAACCTTGAGGTTCAGACAACAGACTAACAGACACACAGGCAACGTAATCAGTGAATGAGGAGCAGGTGTGTCCTTGGGGAGAGCCGCCGCAGTCATTCTCCAGCCGGTGGTTAATACACCGGTGGAGCGTCGCGGAGGGCGAGGGCTCCCCGCGCCGCGTTACTCCTGAATAAACGGTGGCCCGGTCCCAGCTGACCCTGGCGCTGCTCTGTAGAGTCACGGCACATGATTGTGTACCACAGGTGTGGCCATGGGTTTTGTGTGTGATGTTGATGGCCAGATGGGAGGAGGGTTTGGAGGATGATGAGCTACCGGGGTTAACCGTCGATGTGAGCTGGCGTGGGACACATAACACTGCTTAACTTAAATCTTTGCAGGATACATGGAAGCAGCAGAAAAAAACTTTTGTCACATTTTCTGTAGCACACACTTTTGTTTAGCTTACTTAAATTCTGGTAGAGAAAAGAACTGTAAGATACCAAACCAACTAATCAGCAGTCTGTTCCAGTTTGCCATTCAACACCTGTTCCTCTACCCACAACGAAACTCTGCCGCAAAAATTGACCTCATGCAGAATAAGGCAAGCCTCAGACAAGACTAAAGTGTTTCCATTTCTAGTTACAACATCTGTTACCCACACACTACTGAATTCTGTCAGCAATGTCCATATGGTCACTGGCAGCCAAAATCAGTCCCTGAATAACTCTGTTTTCCTAATGAAAAAAATTAGGTTCACTACTTACTGTAATTGGACAAAGTTAGATTAATGGTTGGGGAACACAAGAGGAGGGATGGGAAACAGAGATACAGAGAGGAAGATTGGTAGAGGGGTAGAGGGGTGCGATGGTAATAAAGGACTAGTGGAGATAAAACGTATTGTGTTGTGTAAGGGGTGACGTTGTTTCCGAAAGCACTGTCTGTGACTTGCAGTCTGGTTCCCAAAAACTACAGCATGAGGCATAGGTATAGACGATGTGTGGGTATTGATATAACTCTAACGGGTGCATTACAAGATGTGTTGGTAGAGATGGGTCATCCCACAAAACATTTGACCTCTAACCTGCAGTCTAAAATGGCTGCAAACATGCATCTGCTTGGTTGAATTTTTACTAAACTCTTGGCTAAACATAGGAGGCTCCCAAGGCTATCATCAGTTGTAAATACATTGTTTTGTTTCTGATATTCCCCTTGTAGATACAAAACCTGGGGTTTTCAAAGTCCTTCATAGAACACAACCACTGTGCCTACACCTGCCTGACTCCTGTTAAATCTTTATCCTTACCACTGATTATGTCCCTATTTAAAAGCAGATCATGTGCTATCATTTTGACTGTGCCTCCCTGAAGCTCCTGGCACCCCCTTGGTGAAACATGCTTCACACTTTAAAACCCCTGTGTTTCAGGGACAAATAAACTAGTTTCTCCTTTAGGCAAATTCAGTATGATGGTGTTTGATAGCAGAGTTTTTCCACTTTCTAGACACATTTCTACTAAAGGAGTGCTCGCTTTGAGCTTGAGCCAATAGCGTTTGCAACCTAATACCTACCAAACTAGCAAGCCAACTATATTCTTTTTTTCGACTACATCTTTTTTGCCAAGTGCGCCTAAACATACTGGAATGTTCGGTCAAATATAGTGTGGTGCAAACACCCCTGCACCCTGTGAATCAACGTAGCTCCAACACCCCCGACAGAACAAGCTGGTAGCGTCCTCAATCTTCCAGGTGCTTCCAGCTGGGCCACCACCGCCCAAGACACCTGCCTCCTCCTGGGACCTCAATAGGGGAGGTATTTAAGGACTTCCCATGGAGCTGCTAGGGGTGGAGGCTTGAACAACAGAAGATAAACTTTAAAGGGGCCATCCGAAAGCCCCATATGTAAGTTAAATGTTTTATTTGAATATGTTGCATGTATTTTCTCGTACTTGTATTAGACCCTTGCGTTACCATCTCCCCCAATTGTTAAGCACCCTGAACTGACTCATACTATTCTGGTCTCGGCCGGTGAGGGAAGCGAAGGAGGAGATACACAGTGCTATTGTTTCAATGAATAGTTGTAAGCATCAAGGGCAGGATTGTACACAGTGCCAATTCAAAATGTTGCTCTTTTTCAGAGGTAGTGATGTACCATGATGAGCCAAGACATCATGACCACCAGCTGAGGTCCTCAGCGCCGACCCACGAGGCATGGACACTACAAATGTCCTAAAGGGTTCCTGTGGTATCTGGCACCAAGACATTGGTAGCAGGTCCTTCAAGTCTGGTAATTGTGAGATGGAGCCACCATGGATTGGACCTGTTGGTCCAGAACATCCCACAGATGCTCGTTCGGAATGAGATCAGGAGGACTTGGAGACCAGCAACAGGCAACTTCCCCTTGACATCATGTTCCTCAAACCATTCCTGAACAACGCGTGGCTGAACACATTATCCTGCTGAAAGACGCCACTGCCATCAGGGAATACCACTGTCATGAATGGGTTCACCTGGTCTGTAGAGATGATTAAGTAGGTGGCACGTGTCAACCTGACGTCCCCATGAACGCCCGAACCCAGGGTCTCCTAGCACAACAACGCCCAGAGGTAAACCGCACACATACATGGCTGGCCACGTGATATGAAACATGTGACTCATCGGACCAGGTGACTATCTTCCAAGTTCGCCCATTGGAGGTGCTTTTGACTGTTGGGTGGTCACACAGCATTATGTACAGCAGGGTGTGTATGGGGCTTGTGCCACAGTAGACCTATCGTTGGTTTGTGGTTTGTCCGACCTCTGACCTATGTTGGCAGGTATGTTTGGAGGTAATCACAACCACGGACCAGGAGCACCCCACAAGCCTTGTTGTTTCAGAGATGCTCTGACACAGTCATCTGGCCATAACAAGTTGGCCCTCGTAAAAGTCACTCAGGTCTTTACTCCTGCCCATTTCTGCTGAATTCAACACCTTGGCTACGAGAACTGATTGTTCACTTACCACCTAATCTACCCAGAGATGTGCACTTGTAAGGAGATGATCAACGTAATTTGCTTTACCTGTGAGTGGTCACAATGTTTTGGCTCATCTGTGTATTATATAGAAAGGCTTAGCTGCTGTAAAGAAGTCAACAAGCAGAGGAGGCCTGTCAAAAGCCTAGACATTTGCTCAGTAACCAAACAAATTAGAGAAACCATTGTTTACAGGTATATTGTGTTGGTAGAAATGTGACACATTTCTCACAAGTAACTTGCAAGATGTATTGGTACAGACCGGATCTCTCACAAATAAATTACAAGAAGTGTAAGCAGACATAGATATTGGCAAAAACTTGTTTGGAACTTGAGAGAATAATGGAATACTTCACATGCACAGCATTTTGTTAATCATCCCACACAAATGCTTTCTGTTCTGTCTCAACACACGTGCACTAATAAGCACTGGAAAACCTACACAGTCACTCCCTCTTACTTGCACACACACAGAAATACACTCTCTCTCACACATACACACACAATCTCACACAGAAATACACACACTCTCTCATACACACACAACACAACACACACACACTCCATACACACATGGCACACCAATTCATCCATCTACCCACATGCCACAACACTCACCCACCAACACAAACCTTCCAATACACACAAACACACACACACACACACACACACACACATTGACACAATCTTCCAGTCAGCACTCCCTCAGAGGTCATGTTAATTTGCAGGCCCTTCAGGTTAAGTGTATCTCAGCCTCCCTCCATCCTTACCTCCTCCTCTCTCTCTCCTACTCCTCTCATGTCAGCTCCTCGACGTACTGCTTGCCTGAGACACACGTCTCCATTTCCTCTGGTGCGGTGGTCAGTTTCATCTCATTCCACATATTAAGGGGGAAAGAGACAAGGGGAGAGACAGAGGAAAGTGAAGCCCAGACTGCAGAAGGAGAAATGTGATCAGATGCACACCGCTCCCTCGACAGGTGACAGTGGAAATGAAAGGAGCCAGATCAGGATTTTCCATGTATAAATATTTCTGCTTCTTTCATTATTAATAATTGCTCTTGGGGATTTCTCTGCACGTTGGTTCCCTGTCAATTAAGTACACATCTATGGAGACCAGCTCACCTCCATTGGCCCCCTCCTAGCAAACACAACCTACATTTTTCCCCAGGAATCAAATCTCAATGGTAGACTTCAGTAAGCTCATTAGACTCTCACTAGACACAGTCTCCATTACGGCTGCATAATTACCAGAATATTACAGTAGTATTCCCTTCCTTCTACTCCTCTGTAAACGCACAGAACACCTTCATTCGGGACCTGACAGTAATTATTGTGATGATACATCACCAGGGAGCCAGCACAAAATATGCACTTCCTGTATTGTATGTATATGTACATTCACCACTCTTCAACCACTCTTCACAACCTGAAGAGTCGTTGTGTGTGTCTGTGTGTGTGGGGGGGGGGGGCTCTGTACCAGTGACATATTTACATTAGCCACTGCGGAAAAATAATCCAGCATTAACGAGAAAAGTGAATTGTTGTATGGATTATAATGAATGGACATATTTTGTAGCGGCTGATACATTTTTCATTAGGGCGAATCAACTTTAGAATCCTTGTAAAGCTGTGAATACACGACCGGTTTGCATTTCCTACAGCGGAGGAATATTTCTGCAATAACTACTACATTAAATTAAAACAAGGGGTCTGTTGATATGTTGATAAAACAATATATTTTCAATGTATTGTGAAGAGGTAATATGTATTGGATCAGAGTTGTTTGTTACAATTGTATCTATATTTGTTTACCATGAAACCTTTTTCATGCATGTTGTCTGTTTGTCTAGGGGTGTGTTGTCATTCCTCTGCCCACGATAATGTGTTTCTACGACGGGCATATGTGCATGATGTACTTGGGGGTGTGTTTCCCATGCGTGCTTACACGTGCACAGGTGTAAATGAACAGTTACTATTTGGAAGGCTGGTGAAAGGAAGGCTGTGGTAGTGGCGAACACGCATTGTCTCTTCTCATTCTATTTCTCTCTCTCTTTCTCTCTCTCTCTCTCCCCCCCCCTCTCTATTTCTCTCTAACTTTCTCTCTCTCTCTCATGCTTGCAGGCGGTAGCATTGGCGAAGTGTAACGTGACATGGAGATAATTAAGGAAAAATCGGATCCATGTGTATTACAAAAGAAAGCCAAGGTTCTGAAGGAGAAAGACTGGGATCATTAGGATTCTGTCCGTGGTGTAAACCTAGCCTGGACCCCAGCTAACCAGCTGCAGGCAGTAACGCCACAGTGCACACATACCTGATGCGTTATTACTTGGAGTCTGGTGGAACTGAGCTGCTGAGACTAGGCCCGCCTCTTCCTGCTTCCTCAACCACCTGCTCAGTACCTGGGCGCTCAGAGAGTTACACGTACATATGCCATCTTAGCCATACTAGGGCACCACCTGATAAATGACATTTCCAGGCCAGCCCACACACCCGGGTGACTCAGAAAGCAGTTAGCGCTTTAACAACTTTATCGCCACTTCCAGGGTTTGAATGGATACATTGCTACCTGTTGGGGTCATGGGTCACTGGTGACGTCAATTAGGTGTCGTTGAATAGGTAACCAAGACGGGTTAATGTCACTTCCTTGCTTTACAAGGGTCAATGTCACTTCCTGGCTTTAGAAGGGTTAATGTAACTTCCTGAATTTAGGAGAGTTAATGTCACTTCCTGGCTTTAGAAGGGTTAACGTCATCTCCTGGCTTTAGATGAGTAAATGTCACCACCTGTATTTAGAGGAGTTAATGTCACCTCCTGCCTTTAGAAGAGTTAATGTCATTTCCTGGCTTTATGAGGGTTAATGTCACCACCTGGCTTAACTAGGGTTAATGTAAATTCCTGGCTTCATGAGGGTTAATGTCACCTCCTGAGCTGACACAGACTGAACGATGTTGAAACAAAAGAACACGCACCAAACAACATGGAGTACATAATGTTACACCAAGGCAGAAGTATGTCACAAGCGTTGCAGTTTGTTGATACGCAATCCCATCTCGTCTCTCACGTTGGCAACTGATTGTTCCACACTGGTCAAAAACAGAGAAACAATATTTTGTGATTGGTCATTGACCCTTTCTTTCTGGACGGTGTGGTTCAGTGTTCATAACTTGCTTATACCGGCAGCCATGATATCCATAACAGCACCACACGATGGAATAGGATCCCAGTTGTTGGGAGGTGAACATATTTCTGGAGGGGATGATTAAACGAGAACATTGCAGAGGAGGTGATAGATGGGAAAAAAAGAGCGGAGAGATATAAATGTGCTGGTGGAGAGTGGGAGGGCTGGAATAGAGAGAGAGAACTGGAAATGATCAGGTGGGTGCGAGAGAGAAGGAGAGAAAAGTGAGGGGGGGGGAGTGAGAGACGTAACAGGTAGAAGGAGAGGAGCAGGGGAAAAGGGGAAGACAAGAAGTGAAGAGGAGACACACAGGGTGAAGTAAGCGTAGAAGAAACGTGTGGAGGAAAGAGCGTTGTAATGACCGGAATGTGCCGGCTGACATGTCCATCGCATGAAGCATTGCGGTGGGGGCATGTTTGTAGATGGAAAAGTGTGATTGTCTCCTATTACTGCAATCAGGCTTCCAGAAATACACCGAGCACCACCCACTTCACCCCCACCAGTGCCCCTGCACAGGCAGTCACGCAGAGTGCCGTGATTGGCCTCAACTTCCCTTCATGTCAGGAGAACAGGAGTCTGGATTTACAGCGCGCCAGCCAGGAGCTAACGGTTAAAGCCCAGGTCTGAGTGCGTCTGGCCGTGTGGTGAACTTGAGGAGGCTAAAGAGGAAATGGAACTCCAGTCAGCTACTTTAGAGACATTTGTGAAGAAAATGTAAAGAAGAGACTGCTGCACTTGCCACTTTAAATGCTCCCTGCGCCTTGCTCCTTGATGGCAGCAGGGATGCAGTGGGAAAGAAGAGAGGGAATGTTTCTGGCTGTGCTTGTCTGTGTGTGTCTGTGTGTGTGTGTGTGTGCGTGTGAGTGAGTGTGTGAGACCTCAAAACGTGGTCCCCTCAAAGTATTTTTGACTTGTTCCCATTACGATAAATGTGACCAAAAAAATTCCAAGAAATTATGTTATTGAGATTCTGGGAAGGGTATGGTTAAGGTTAGGGTTAAGGTTAGGTCACAGATCATGGATAAGTGGAAAAGCACTGTACCTGTCCTTATTTACATATGACACACCCATAATGTATGCAGGTGTGGTGATCATCAACCTATGAATTGACAACTTCCAGCATAAATTATACCATAAAACCGGTGAATAACCATTAGTTTTTCTGCAATAAAATATTTTGCAATGTAGCTGAATACTCTTTTCGTGTCTCAGCCCAGAGTTGAGGTTCTTACAAAAAGCAAGCTCTGCCATTAGGGTAACTGCTGAACCCAGAATCACTGGTTTATTTATACTCTCTAGTGAATGTGAGACATGTTATCTGTATATGTACCTGCTGGACCCAGAATCACTGGTTTATTTATACTCTCTAGTGATTGTGAGACATGTTATCTGTATATGTACCTGCTGGACCCAGAATCACTGGTTTATTTATACTCTCTAGTGATTGTGAGACATGTTATCTGTATATGTACCTGCTGGACCCAGAATCACTGGTTTGTTTATACTCTCTAGTGATTGTGAGACATGTTATCTGTGTATGTACCTGCTGGACCCAGAATCACTGGTTTATTTATACTCTCTAGTGATTGTGAGACATGTTATCTGTGTATGTACCTGCTGGACCCAGAATCACTGGTTTATTTATACTCTCTAGTGATTGTGAGACATGTTATCTGTGTATGTACCTGCTGGACCCAGAATCACTGGTTTATTTATACTCTCTAGTGATTGTGACTCTAGACATGTTATCTAATCCAGATGCCAGCCACCAAAATTATAATGACCGTTTCTGATCTCCATGTGTGTCGATACTATTGGTCCGAGTGACTAGCAAAGCAAGTTCATTTGTCTGGCGCATTACGTACACAAAGGCCATTCAATCCTTACAAATGCATGAACAACAGAGATAACCGATAACAATGCAGGATAGGGAGCGAGAAATGAATCATACATTAATGTGGTAGTGATACATTATTTAACATTTTGGTACATTTGTATACGCTACATTACTTGACATCTTCTTTTACATGACCTATCATTAATAGTATTTTGGTTGTTGATTCTAAGGCTGTTAAGATTGTTGTTTTTCATGATAATGATGGACTTAATCAAGCATTTGCTTTTGACATTGGTTTATACAACAATGTGTGTCAATGTCATTCGACTTCTGCACTCACAGGTAAGATCTTTCCGGACGCCCATCTGCCCTTACTGGGAGTTACAGCATAGCGAACCAATTCTGTCGCATTATGTAGCAGTGGAGGCAGCAAATGTAAACAAGCAGTCAGGAAGCATGGGAGGGCTTCGAAGGTTTGGTGTTTCGTTAACAGAAAAAAAGTTGTCCACTTGTCAGTGTCCTTTTTCCACAGGTGTGAACAGCTTTGTAACAAGCAACAACACTAGCAACATGGCTAGCAGGGGCACATACAACCCCAAGCTGCTGATGTCTAGCCCAGTGGCTGATGAGGAGCTTCATCTCCAACCCTATGCAGAAAACTGTAGAGAGCATATTACGCGCCAGGTAAGACAACATGGACCGGGATTGTGTCGGTATTGCATTGTCATCTCCCTGAGCAGGGCGCACACAGGTACACGTTCCAGCTTTCCTCGCCATGTCCCGTTCTATGACTGCCTCATTTCAACTTCTTAGGATCAATTCATTTACATTTTGTAATCATACTGTTTCTTTTTAATGTGCATTAAGATGATATAATGCTCATTTTGAATCATAGGAAAAAATGACACACGTTCTCCAAGTAAGTTGATGGTTGCTTTTTATTGGTTCACAGTGGTCCACTTGATTGCCCCCCAATGACACCCCTCCGAATGGCAAGGTTATCCAGACACATATCCGCTGTGCAAATAAGCCTTAAAAAATGCTCTCCATATCAGAGACCTGACACCTGATTCACTAAACTTTTAAAAACGTACTTCTGAATTGAGGCGCAGGAGGTGAACTGGAGGTGAACTGCCCCCTGCAGGAGGTGAACTGCCCCCTGCAGGAGGTGAACTGCCCCCTGTCAATAAGAAATAGGCCAATTAGATGCGCGAAAATGATTGTCAGGCAAATCCAATAAATGATTGATAACATGTTTCCTTTCCACGGTCCAAGCTGATGGATGCATGGTACCCCATGTGTAAGTGTCTAAGCCCCTTGTGTGGAATTTCACGGCCTGGGATGTCAGTGCAGGATTGTGCTGCTGGTGTCCGGCATCCCATGCCACGTACACAGGCTGCCTGTGGGTGGCCAGATGGCAAGCCTACATAGGACAAAAGCTAGCGAGAGACTTGGGCAGCTTGCTTTGTGGAAAGGAAGTTGGTCGTCGCTGGGAAGCCTCAAGGGAGATGCAAATTGTCCAACATCTCATCTCGTCTCATCGCACTCTAGCAAACTACCTCAGACAGCTTGTGCACCTGTAAAGCTAACTGTTCTCGCCAGTAGAATGGCTTAGCTCGGATGCCGATCAAGGAGGTTAGCCACCACACAGCCATGCCATCTCCCCCAGACATGTTGTTCCAATGTGACGGGGTCCACGTGTACAATTGGCTAACATGACGTTGGGAAAGACTGAGAGCCCAGAGGAAAGAGGACGTTTTGCTAAAAAAAAGCAATATGGTTTACATTCAAATTAGGGATCAAGGGGATTAGGGCGAGGTTCAACGTTAGGAGGTAAAGTTAGGTTTAGATATAAAGGATTATGATTTTTCGTGTTCAGGTTGAGGTTAGGGAAGTGTTATTGTTAGTTTATACTTAATTGTAATCATTTGTTGATCCTCACCAGTATTGTATAACCCTGCCACATCCTCATCATCAACGCACACACAGACCCCACTATCTATGATCCTGCCACATCCTCATCATCAACGCACACACAGACCCCACTATCTATGATCCTGCCACATCCTCATCATCAACGCACACACAGACCCCA
>JACXGK010007002.1:0-26787 GCA_016801125.1 Novumbra hubbsi | reverse complement strand
TAAGAAGGGCAGGTCAGATGCCCCTGTAGTTAAGAAGGGCAGGTCAGATGCCCCTGTAGTTAAGAAGGGCAGGTCAGATGCCCCTGTAGTTAAGAAGGGCAGGTCAGATGCCCCTGTAGTTAAGAAGGGCAGGTCAGATGCCCCTGTAGTTAAGAAGGGCAGGTCAGATGCCCCTGTAGTTAAGAAGGGCAGGTCAGATACCCCTGTAGTGAAGAAGGGCACAGCCGGCTGCTTACTTGGACACATTTGCAGAGTAAATCTTGCCCTCAAGGAAAGTTCTGATGCACGAAAGGAGCATGAGAGCTTTAGAAGCTTGGATGGGTGGGTGATGCTTCAGGAAAAGAGATGAGGCTGTGTTCAATGGTATTCAGTCCAACATTCCCCCTGACAGTAACACAGCTTGAACAGCAAAGTGTTGATGTGGAAATGCTAAACAGGCAAGGTAGGGATAGACAGGGGGTGCATTAAGCAGAGAGGTTTTGTAACGGGTTGAATCCAGTGTGCAGTGATTCGAGGGTGTGCAGAATGGGGGAGAGGATACAGGTTATATGGGTTCACAGGGGGGTCGAGGGGATGAGTAGGTGGACGTGTGACGCTGATTCCAAAATCATCCGATGGTGATATTGATTGGTTGTCCATAATTCTGTGGGAACTGTGACTTTTAAGTATGGTTTCGGACGCACTTTACCCCCAAACTTACAAACAAACCGACTGCTGACCGTGAGATTCTGACAGTAGCATGGACACAAAGGCCACGGTGGCAATGATTTACGGGGCGTCACAGTCGGAGCGATGGGCAACGGCGGCCGTGGCCCTCGTGAGATTCCTGCCCGGATGTCAACCCTGGTACCCTGAGTATGGACTGTAAATCAGTTAAGCGTTATATTTCAAGATAATCATTTAATAGTGCAGACCATGTGGCCTCCTTAAGTTAATCAAATGGCTAGTAGGGGCTCGTTGAAGCCTAAATTGCTCCCCAATTGTTACTGAGTGTCTCGTTGAAATTCAAAGAGAGAAGGAAAAAACTCAAATTCAGTCTGCTGTTTGCTGGGTATCATGAAAACCATTCCCAAGAACCCCCTGTGCATACAAATGTGTGATGAAAGGGAAAACCTGAAGAAACGGAGTATCCCAATGAATGCAGATGCTGTGGGATACATTAAAGCAATCCTTAACGTCCCGTCATGCTTTGTGGAGAAATGCTAAGCAGGGCCAGTGGATCTTGAGTTTGGATGGAGATTGGGTGAGGATCTAAATGACTTTGGAAGGGTTCATAATTCGGTCCATGCAAGATGACGGTACCTCCATCAACCGGAAGCAAGGAGTTATCATACGTTGCAACACACGCAGTCACCAGATCTCAACCCAATGACATGGATGACGCTCCCACCATCATTACCACACCAAATATATCTTATGGAGGACTGGCATTCCATCCTTCCAGTAGAGGTCCAGAGACTAGTTAAAATATATGTCAAGGTGCACTGAGGCTGGCTTAATAATTATAAACAGACAACCTGGTGGCACGACCCTTTTTTAGTATTGTTAAGGATGTCCTCTGACCAACATACCAAAACATACCATACCAGAACGTTTTTCAACATTAAAGGGCGCCTGTTTCATCGAATGACCCAGGGGAATAGACCAACATTTAGCTATCAAATTGAGTAACTTTTTTATTTCCAAGCATATAGTCTAAATGAAACAACTCAAAACCACATGCTTTTCTGTCCCTGTTTGTCCATGTTTGTCCATGTCGTCCATAGGTTTTACACGCAAATGGTAAGTATTTCTTCAGTTCATGATCCCATTTTGGAGCTGATCACCTACACAGTACAAAGCAGAATTTGGGTATTTCTGAAATTCCGGACTGTATCACAATGCACTGTTTTATCCATTCAGATGTTCCTTTTTACTGTTTCTGTAGAGAGTGTTCCCCAGTTGGAGCTGTCAACAGTTGGGTCTTTTCCACCACAAGGCACCTGTTCTGTCTGTGTCCGTGTATGTGTACGAATAAGACGTAGGGGTAAGGTCCTAAAGTCTTTAAGTAAAACCCCAGTATTTTGAGCAATACCCCCATGCCATTTTAATCCAGTTTTCAGACCTAATGTTATGCTGCAATATGATGTTGTACCTTTCATACCAGTAATCAAAACTAAAGTTTTGGTTCCTCATTATCCTCAAGTCACAAGATGCAGTGTAGGTGAGCTTTGACTTGATGCAATGCAAGACAGTTGTAGTCAATGGTTGGCTGTTGATGGCAATGCCTGATGCCAAGGCTACAGTGAAGGAGAGCCGCTATGCACCCTTTAAGTCACCTCCATTATTCCTTTGTGTCCTGTTTTCCTCTCTAGAATGGAATGGGACGCTGACAATCACCTACATGAAGCTGTCAACTAATACCAGCAGAATCATCTCCATAAAAAAAGGGAAAAATTACACTTTGCAGGTGATTTCAGCTTTTCTCAACTTCCACTCTATATTGAATATTCTTTAGTTATTAAAGTTATGAGATGATGAGTTACATTTACTCTATTTGTATTTCAAGTGGATGGAGGGGTCGTACAAGAAATCCATCAAAATCAAACGTTTCAATCGCAGGGGCGTTGGTCATCAGAGTTTGGTAAGATCTAATAGTTTCTTGTTTTTTCACACACACAAACACATTCATGATTGTTTTATCTTTTTTTTGCTAAACGTGACCAGTAGACCAGTAAGATCTGTCAATTCATTGTCCACAAAGTTCTCTTTTAACTGGACCTGCGAAAGAAAAATGTTACGGTTCTGGTAAAATTATATTTGGAATCAGTGTTAGAATTGGGGTCACAGCAGGAAGAAAAACAATAATGTGTGTGTGTCTGAACTAGTCTCTGATTATGGTTCTTTGGGTCTCTGTTACCCCTAGTGGGAGTTGGTGGTAGACTGTTTCCCAGGTGAAGCCGGGCGAGAAGTGGCTGTGTTTTTGTCCTCCGTACCTCAGAGAAAAGAAACCTACGTGGTACAGAACATCTGTCCCGGTACTGAGCCTCACAACCTGACCTTTCAACTTCCATTACGCATCCCCTTGCCTCAACTGTGAATGATTCATCATTAAATGGCTCTTCTTGTGACTCCTCTCTGTCTGCAGACCCAGTTCCCGCGTTCAACCTGTCTGCTGATGAGCTGGCTCGATCCCTGACCGTATCCATAACCACTGGGAACCTCATGAGCCAGCCTGGCTCCTCCCCTGAGGTGGACACCAGGGTGTGTTATAGGCAGGCAGGCCCTGCATGCTCCGGCATTTCTCCACTTATCACCGTAAGCTCGTGTGTGTGTGTGTGTGTGTGTGTGTAAATGGGCAGAGTTTGGGATATCCCTGTGATACGGGCCAGAATCCACCATTTCTGCTTTTATTAGGCCTGCTTCCTTTTGCTGGCTTTCTGGTCTGCATGGTGTAGGGGATTAAATGCACAACAAATCGAAAGCCCCCTAAAGACTTATTTCTGTATTTTCACCCTCCCTGTTAGGGGAATATTTCATTTATGGGTTTTTGAATAGTTCTCTGCTGTTTTCAATGTAATGTCAAAGACCCTTCCATAGTTTAACCACATTCTTACCCTCAGGGGAAAAACCAATGTATCTCACAATAACAGTACACCTACTTTTTAAATATATCAGATAAACGCATGTATAAAGATCAGGAACTCGGCGTGTGCGTGGATCGCATAAGCTGTTCGGCGAGTTTGTGTTAAAAGTGTAGCAAGTTCGACAGTCTCCTACCTTTTGTTACACAGCGCTAAGTTGATAGGTCAGGGGCTGTTGGATGGGGACTTTGAATAATTCCAGTATGCATCAGAGGGGTAGATAATAAGCTTGTGGTATGTTGTTCTTCCCAGATTGACCCCAATAAGTCTTCTTCTGTGAATCTCACGTTCCCCTACCTGTTGCCGTGCGTCTGTGTCCAGGTACGTCCTTGGACAACTTCCTATTATAATGGAAACCGACCACAATCCACTACTGTGCAGAGGACATAAGACCTTACCGGCTGCTTTAAACTGTCTGACTGTCCGCTTTCAGGTGTATTTCACTCATCTAGACGCGAAGAGGACCACGGTTTGCCCTTTTGTCAACAGCTCATTAGGTGGTGAGTAGACGTCGGAGTTTGTTTAGTTGTTGCTTTTACTGTGAACCAAGAGTACAGAGTCAAAGTACTTACTTACGTAAAAAACGTCACCTAATTACCGGTTTCTGTCTGTCAACTGCTACCGTCACTGGTTACAAAATAGCATCTTTACAGCGATTGACTAAGATCTCAATCGGGTGTCAGACTATAGTTGGGAATTCATGAGTCGCCGGAGACTGTAAACACATCCCTCCCCCGCACGACAGTGTGTAACCGTGCGCTTTTTGTATGACCAGCGGAGAACCGAGACGTGTGGCTCTCCGGAACCGTGAAGTTGTACGGCGAGCTGGGTTCCAGCCTGGCCTGGGCCTCCCCGTGTCCCCCGTCCGACGTGAGGCCCTCTGCCGCCCTCTGCTGGAATCACACGGCCCACTGCACTCCCATCTTCAACACCACCCTGGAGGGTAGCGTGGAGAACGGACAACTGGTGAGTGACGGTGATGATGGCGAGGGTGATGACCGTGAGGATGATGACGGTGATGACGGTGAAAATGATGACTGTGAGGATGATGGCGGATAGGGATGGCGGCGGTGAGCCTAGGAGAGCGACTCTGTGGCTTTACGTTAACGTGACGATTTGTTTTCCTTTGTTAGAGGTACAACATTTCGGATGTGGACAGGCACCCTCAGATGTGCGTTCGGGTAAGTCTCTTTGAGCCACGATCCACAGTGAACTAACTGTGAAATACCAGTTGCAGTCGGAGGCGCTTTACTGTCTCTCTGTTCTCCGCAGTTCTCCTTTCAAGGCAGCCATGATGTCCAATGTCCGTTCCTGTCAGGTAAGACCCCAGGTGACCTCCGTGAAGGAAATGTTGCACTTGACGTTGTTAACATGGTTAAGATCTCCTTCTTCTTTTCCCTCAGATATGTCTAAATGGGAGGCCCATGTTGGTCCTGGTTGGAAGGGTCTCGTTGTCTCTCTCACCTCCACTATCCCAGCGTCCTTTGCTGCTCAACTTTGTGTCTGGGATGAGAGGGGATGTGTTTCCAGGGGATCTATCTATTTGGTAAACATGGTGAGATTCAAGTCTCGCTCCATAGATAGACATCGGGGGGCTCTCTGTCACCAGGAAACTGTGAAGAATCAGGATGCACCTTAGCCCTGCAAAACCAGGCCGGGTTAAACCTGCAGATTGTTTCATTGATTAAAAAACTGTGGCCATATTCACAAAACATCTTAAGGCCTAAAGTAGCTCCCAACTTGCTGATTTAGGAGAAACTCTTAAAAACAATGAGCATGTCATACTTAATTTTTGGACTCCTAAATTTTTGTTTTAAAAGTATTTCACGAAGCGAAAAATTATAATTGTAGCGCTAGTCATGGATGCTGTCACTCCACCAACTAACAGAAACAACCCAATAACACTGGGCAAATGCAGCTGTGCCGTGGAGATGAACTACCTATATCTATCAGTAGAATATTGCATTTACTTTTACAATTGCTTTTGTAATTGCTTTTACAATTCATTCCCACTCCAGACCCCACCTTGTCCGAATTCTCACGGTTTCCTCTTAATTTTTGCCAACTATGAAGAAACAAAGCCGACTTCATGGCCTCTTAGTAATAAGATGAAATGTTTTGTGAATATGTTTTGTGAATATCTCAATTTAGTTGACTGTTAAGACAATGGAATATGTCAACAGAATGGTAGTTGTTTAAGCACTGTTAAAGTGTGTCAAATTGCTGATTCAGTAGTTACATTAACCCCTGTCAGAGTTTTAATAGTTTGGTAATTAGATGTTGATGCTATCTTCATTAAATTGAGCTGTAACCACTGTTGTTTGGTTTTCTGGTCTGCAGGGTTGGGGCAGTAGAGAGACACCGATGTACCTGCCCATATCAGTCCTGTCTGAAGGACTCTGTGTGCAGGTACGATGTCTTAAACTGGAATGTCTCTGTACAACGTGTCCTACCTGTAAACATTCCCTCACACGCTCTCTGCTTTTCTCTAAAGGTGTGGCGGTCAGATCTGGCTCAGCTTGGGAGGAGACTACTCTGTCCTGACTGTGAGTTTATCCAAAGAAACACGCAGCCGCTCTCCCGTACCAACACAACCATCTCAAACGCCCACCTCACACACCCACCTCACAGCTCATCTCTTTATTTTCTTTATTTCCCCAGATTCCCACAGGAGGTGGGGTCTCTATGCTCTAACAGCCGTGGTTCTTCTGGTTTCTATGGCAACACTGGGAGCCCTGCTCTACTATGTGACCAAGAAGGGAGTCGCAGGTCAGTCTTTCCTATATGAACGAGGCCATTCTTTTGACCGTGTTTTGCGCTAACCTCTTCTTTAATAAAAGCACCGTCTTCGTGTCTGGTCGTCTCAGTTTAACCTCCAAACTGAACACTGAATTGAACCCAGATTTGATTTAGACTTCCTCACATCGCCAGTGAAGTAACAATACACAAACTGAACACTGAATTGAATCCAAATTTGATTTAGTCTTCCTCACATCGCCAGTGAAGTAACAATACACAAGTGATACGTCACTATCATTTCCTTCTCTTATGTATACTTTTTTTTTTACTGTCAACCCACTCTACTCATCCTATACACTTTTATGTGTCGGCATCTTCTGTCCATGTGTATGTCTGTCAACGTGTGTATGTGTCTGTATGTTGTTCTGTCTGTCGGTGTCTGTGTTCGTCTCTCCCCCTACTCCCTCCGTGCAGGTTGGCTCTCCATCCAGAGGCCTGTGCTCCTGGTTTGCTCATCCGGGCACTCAGCCCACGTGTCAGCCGTGTGCTCTCTGGCCTCCATCCTGCAGGGGGAGTTGGGTGCCGAAGTGCGCATGGCTCTGTGGGCCCAGAGCTCCAACGGGGCCAGCCCTGGGACGTTGGACGGTACCAGGGCCGGGGTGTCTGAGCTGGGTCCTGTGCCCTGGCTTTACGGACAGTGGGAGGAGGTCCGAGAAGCAGGAGGCCGGGTGTTGATCATCTGGAGCCCGGAGGCTAAGGAGTCCTACAGAGTCTGGAGACTAGAGCGAGAGGGGGGAAAGAAGGGATGGGGTACAGGGGACCAAATGAGACAAGGGGAGAGCAGGGAAGAATGGGAGAGACATGAGGAAATAAGAGGGGAAAAGGACCGAGCAGGAATGAAGCGCGGCGAGGATTGGAAGGTGGATGAACGGGAGTCTTTCTTGGTGACCGGGCCTGTGTTCAGGGCTGCCCTCTCCTGTCTGCACGGGTCACTGCAGGGGGGAGGTAGGGGCCACAGCTTTGCCCTAGTCTACTTCCAGGGCCTCTGTCATAGCAGAGACATCCCCAAGGACCTCAGAAGTGTCCCCCGATACTGCCTCCCACGTGACTTTGGGGGTCTGATTGGAGAGCTGGGCGGGTTGGCTAGCTGGAGGAACCCTGGGGATGGCAGCTGGCACTGCTGGTCCCGACTCTTCTCCAAAACATTGTCACTTTGGTTGGCTAGGCGACTAACTCACAGGTTGAATGGTCACGGACGAGCCCTGAGGAAGACGAGCGGCCATAATTGTCCCAGAAGGTGAAGTCGGAGGTGAAACTAACCAGGCATATGTCATCCCTGTTGAGGGTATCGACTGTCTACGTGAGGCGGATGACGCAGGCGGTGTTGTGACCAGTGGAGCATCTCATAGAGGCCTGGAGCCAAAGTCAACAGGCAGTATTTGTATTACTTACTAAAATAACTTACTACCTGACTTGCCAAATACTGTAGAATGGGTCAATTTTGTCCTCTGGGCTACAGATGCCATACTTCTATTTGATCATCATGGAACCACATACCTTACCAACTTTCAGTTTTATATGTTTGCTATTTTTATTGTACATTTTTAGAATTGATTTGCCCTAATGAAAATTGTATAAACCCTCAACAGTATTTTCAGTCATTCAAATCTGCATTCTAGTTCATAATTCCTTTTGCAGAGGGATATCATTTTTCTTGCTGTGAGAAACTGGGTGAAATTATGATACCGCATCTGTAAAGAAATGAATTGCTCTGTGAGGTGTTGCAACCAAGCCATGAAACCACACATCAGTCTAACCTTGTGTTTGCTTGAAAGTCAACTTTCAAGCAAACACAAGCTCTGGGTATTTTAATGTACTGTGTCAAAATGAATACCCTCGAAGCTGTTCCTGGGGAGCTACCATCCTGTTAGTTTTCTCTCCAAACACATTCGTTAGGAAGCTGAAAGAATTGCGCGTGTTAAATTCGGTATGGAGCTCTCCAGGAACAGGGATGAGCAGCCCTGTATTGTACTATGTCGAGGAATAGACAACTCCCAATCTGTATTGAACTGAACTGAACCGGAATAGGTCCTGACTGTTTAATTACCCAAGATTTGCCGAGTAGTATTTATTTAAGTATTCTATGCTGAAATATATTAATGAATGGATGTGTCATTTATTGTTTCATTTATCAGATCATTGACCTGATGCCAAGGCGTTGTTACATTAACCGACTGATCCAAACTGATTTAAACTGTATAAAGGATAGTCTTTAAACCTTTGAATTAAACTGGCACGTTTTATGATTTATACAAGACGTTTTGATTGGTGTCATATAAACTGTTATTGTTGTCCAACTCGCATCATAGGGAATATGGTATATGGTCAATATATGGTCCAAGATACCACATCTCTTTGTGCCATATTGCTTAAATATACAAACAAAAAACATCTTGGTCAGCCAACCTGGAGGAAAAAAACGAGGGAAACTGTCCACGTTCCAAGTCCACTCGAGTTTGACAATTTTGTACTTAAGAAATAGCCTAGTCTATAACAAAAAAAACAAGCTGATTTGGGTTTTCTATGGATCTTTAATTTTAGTCCTAGACCAGGCTCAATCCGTGTCTGCGAAACCAGCGCAGTGCTATTGTACAGTGACAGTAAACCAGTATTATTCAAATATGCCCAACGACTCACATTCCTTACTCAGTTAACCCACTGTAGCAACACTGAAAGCAACACACACCTCTCAGAAGTCAACGGCAGAGGGTATGCAAATCATCATAATTGAACCCAAAAATGCTGTAGGTTGGGAATGATGTGTAGAAAATGTATTTTGTAATTTTTTTTGATTACAATAGTTTCTGCTGGCCACATTAAAATAAAGTAAATTTTTGCTTTCAATAGTCGGACTTGTTTTCTATATTTTAATGGTTTTAAAGCTGTTCATGCATCTGCTGTCTCTTACATGTGATAGATTTAAACTCTGTCAAACATATTCCGGAGGGAATTATGTATATTCCCTGCAAGCCAGTATTAGACGAGCACAAAGACCCGCGCTTTCAATTGCACACAACTCATAACAAGCATAATCGAATATATCAGAAAAAGAAATAGAGCTGACAGTTTGGGTCGACACACAACGAACTGCAATTTATGTGACAATCCCACAATATGTCTCAGTTGTTGGAATTTTATTGATTCATAAGATCTGTTCTTTAAAGGTTCAGAGAATGTTTTAGTAGGCATGGTGCGAGCAGGCAATCATCCGTCCGTGCTATAGTTTGAAGTGCGTCATTACGGCCGACAGACTGTCCTGTCGAAAACTGTTTAAATTATACCACGCTTTCATTATCAGCACCCCCTGCTCCAGACATCAATGCCTAGATTTGCTTCTGAGGTGCATCAAAATTTACCAAAACGCCCCATTACTTTCCTATAACTTAGCTAGGCTCTAGTTCCCTGAGGAAAGCACCGAGATAGCAACAGCTCGCGTATCTCAAAACAACAATTTATAGCATTCATACAATATTAAAGTTGCATAAGAAATTGCAGTAATGTGTAGATCTTCAGTAATTAATGGATAATCTATTATTTTAAAACCGTATATTTTTCCCTGGATTGCATAATAGAAACGTGTTTCCACTACACACAGCGCACACAAATATGATTGTAAAAGTTATTGACGTTGAAGTAATAGGAAGGCAAGCACCTAATGTTGTCTGTCAACCAAGCGTGTAGGTGCGGAGTGGTAGGGCCAAGAATGCATGTCGGAAAGTGAAACCGCCCACATGACCCATTCGTTTTTACCCCAGTTTCAAAAATAACAAAATCCCTCTAGTTGGTATATTATACGATGTGTGATTTTTTTGCATTTTGGGACTTTTCAGCTGGTTAGGACTGGTGCATGTTCAGACATCGCTACATTCTTAAAAGTCAAACTGATTGGAATATTCACAATTATTGCTTGAGTCCTATCAACTCCCGCAAGTCATCAGGTCATAAATCATAATGAGTAGGGCACATCGTTTTGGGTAACAATCTATTTGCTACTGTTGACCCTTTCCAGCAAATAAGTATTTCGAGCCAGCATTGTGGAAACAATTATCGCCCCCAGTATTTTCAAGCAGACGAAACTGTGCATGTAGCACGGTTCTATTCGCGCGTCATTGGTCAATAATGCCACCACCTTTTTTAACCAGAGCGTGTCTATATCGAACGTAGTCATGTACAAAGAGAATCTAAACTAGAAGAGGAAAAACACATAGAACTACATATTGAATTCACACAGTAGTCAAATGTTAATAATATATCACACCTACGATCATATAACACCTACGACCTTGACGTCAACTTTCGCCAGGTGATGTTTACAGAAGTGACGCAGAAGCATAACGTGTGCACGTGGGGGGAACTATTTATTTTTGGCTGATGTTGAAAATTGGAGCATAGCAGAATATTCACTGGAAGTCTGTACTGGACCGAGCCTAGGATGTGATCACAAATGAGTCTTTAAAACACTTTGTGTCATCATACCAGGAGTATGTGGAGCAACCGCACAATGTGTGACACATTTATTAACAGGCTGGCTACTATAATAACAAGGGACTGCAATAGCTGAGTCACTTGGGTAGGTCACTAATTACAGTGAAAACAACGATTCCAAAGAATTGAAGTAGCCAAATATCTCTAAAGGGTGTTACTTTTAGATCCCTCACACGAATCCCAACTGTCATTGCAGCGCAATTGAGATACCTTCAGGAAAAACAACCTCCCTCCCCTTGTGATTCTCCTGCCTGTCACTCTCTCCCCATCCACAGGTGATGTTACAAGTCTAACAGACTAGCTAGACAGCCCACACGTTTTTTCCTTCTCCCAGCGAGGGTTTAAACCTGTTTAGCGTACTGCCACTCCAGAATCGTCACCTTTTTCCAGAGAACTGTGGAAAGGACTGCCAGTAAACAAGGGGAAGTGACGAATATGGTCTTCATGCAGCGAGATAATAATGTGGGAATGAGGTGATCAGCGTAACCAGCTCCCTTGCACGAGAGGGTCTCGTCGGTTAGGGCACCCGTAAAGGATTCCTGGGCTCAGAAGCGCTGTCCGGGGTGCTGTTGTGGAGATGTCGCGCCTTTTTATTTGCTTCCATTTCGTTTCCTTCTTACTGCTCCAGCTAAGGGCACCATTTGCAGGTGCTCTGGAGATTATAGACGGCAAAAATCAACTTACGTGTGGCCAGGTAAAAGAAGAACCTCATTGACATTGTCAATTATGAATGGTGGAAAAAGTACCCAATCGTCATAGTCAAAATGGTAAAGTAAATATAACTTAATGGAAAATTACTTAGGTAAAAAAGAAATTAACCCTGCAAAAATAATACTAAGATTGTTAATATGATCCACTTCAATGTTAAAGTTAAAAGGATAAATCTTATTTTAAAAGTATAGTTTCACGCAAAACAGACTGGTTTTAACAACAGGGTCAAAATCTAACACATGTTGATGTTCTGCTAAGCATTGAAATCAATGTTGTTGATTTTGTACTATTGCACAGCCTATAATACCAATAACAGTTTGATTGAATAGATACAACGTTTTTTGAATATCTTTGTCAGTCAGCGTGGAGTTGGACGCTGTTGTGTTACTTTCTTCACCACATGCAAAAAATGTAGTTCCCGTTTGTGTGTGTTTTTCTATGCGTGGGGTAGAGAGGGCTCATGCAAAAAGTCATTACACAAACGAGCTTAAGTTCACTTGCACACTACAGGTCATTTGTCTTATCTAACATCGGAAAAGGAAAAGCAAACAGCAATAGTACTTGTTATGTCTGGGTTAACCACATTCGTGGTCCCCTCTGGCATATATTATATGATGGGCAAATACTGATACAGGGTCTGTTTGAATAAGCCAATTTATGTTTTTAAGGATGCACCAGTTCAGTCTGTACTCTTGCACACACTCACACACAGCTGAGCTTTAATGCTCATTACATATGAATGACCAGGCTGGAGAATGACACCTAATCCTAGGGCTCAATGGTTTTATCTCCACTGCGGTTAACGGTTACCAAGGATACGATTCTAAGAGCAAGGTCTCGAGAATTAACCTTTGGGGTAGTTGTGTTACAGTCAGGGCAGTTCAACAGTTGTCCTCGGCTCACATATATTCAGTAAACCTGTGGTTTTTAATAATTACATATAACACTGTTAAATCTGCATTTTGTAGGAAATGATTGTGTTCTCTTTCCATAGGGCCTGACTGACTGCAGGGTAAAAGGCAAGTCCATGCAATAAAAGCCTTTATTATGCTATATCATAAGCCAAGGCATCACGAAACACATATCCTGACATTGTGATGAGTTTCTCTCTCTCCATCTCTGTCGGTCGCTTTCGGAAATTAGATGTTGCCCTCCCTGGCAGGAAGGATCCTGTGAATGTAAAGCAGCTGGAGCTCAGAGGGTTTCTGTGTTGCAACAACAACAAGGACTGCTGTCCCTGCCTGAGAGTCGAGGTGAACTTCACCATCAGAGGTAACCATCCCCTCGTCTGTCATGCCCTGGCCACCGGGATGCCCTGCATCCAGATGGATTATTCTGCTGCACTTAGCCATAACTCTGTCTTCACAGGAGGACTGGGGAGTGCCCTGGGGAGGCCTCCGAGTCCAACAGGTAACCTTGTGTGTGTTACATGGTTTTTTCAAATGTTGTGGAATCCAGTTTGTAGTTATGGTCCTGTCTCATTAAAACAACTTCTATTGGATTCTGTAGTCCATTATTGGTAATGACTCCTCTGTAATGCCTCACCCGGACGTGCTGTCTCTCATCACCGTGATCAGCCATTATACTGTGGATGCAAAAAAATCGACCAGATAAAATTCCACGTTTTATTTCCCGGTAGGAGAGTCTGCATATAGGCATATCTGTTTAAAACTGTATTTTGTGAGTATAATGTACTAGTTTACTACTGATTTACTACTTTTTTCTACAGTATTGTTTAAAATCATTGTTTTATCAGTAAATATGTTAGCCATATAGTTTTACTCTTTACTTGGCTTTCCTCTTCTCTAGGATGAAACTGGAGTTGTAGCCAGCTCTTTTAGACATGAGGACACTTTAAGAGTGTTCGGTTGTAAATACACCTGAAAATGTATGGTTTGAATCTATGCGATGGCAAAAAGCCTTTATCACACTTGCTTATACAGGGATTTAGCTGGACTGCCATGTCAGAAGAGAAGGCTCTTTTCCCTGTCAACCTCAATCAACTTGCAGGTTCTGAACCGGCCACACAGACTCACTAATCGCTCTCATGGGACTTCCAGCAGATACCTGTGTGGCACAGCCAGAGCCACAACCTAAGCCGTCCTGATGCAGTCATGCTACACTGCAGGGTCTTAGACCAACAAAAGCTTTTTATCCATTTTAAATATTAAATTTCTTGCTCTGTTGTCTCGCTTACTGCATGTCTTCCCGAATGTCTCTGCCTCTGTCCGCAAGACATTGACCTGTTGTTCTTAGGTTCTGGTTTGACGTGGATTTTAGTGGCTGTCTAAGCTCTCTGCTGTTCTCAGATGAAAACGAGAACCAGGAAATGTCCGGTGACCACAGTGAGGAAGACGACGGCTCTGAGCAGACAGAAGAAGGACTGGGGAGTGCCCTGGGGACGCCACGTAGTCCAACAGGTAACCAAAAAGGTTGTAACAGATGAGATGAAAACACGGACACACTTTCAGAGTGTGTGTTACATGGTTTCCTAACGGCACTCTTTTGCTTATCTTTGTTCTTTTTTTATCAAATGTTGTGGAATCCAGTTTGTAGTTATGGTCCTGTCTCATTAAAACAACTTCTATTGGATTCTGTAGCTAATTATTGGTAATGACTCCTCTGTAATGCCTCACCCGGACGTGCTGTCTCTCATCACCGTGCTCTATTTGGCAAACGTATTGGGTATGACGTCAGATCAGCCAGATAAAATTCCACGTTTAATTTCCCGGTAGGAGATTCTGCATATAAGCCAATCTGTTTAAAACAGTTTTTTCGTGATAATAATGTACTAGTTTACTAGAGATTTACTACTTTTTTCTACCTTATTGTTTAAAATCATTGTGCTTCCCGTGTCTATTTGTTTTATCAGTAAATATGTTAGCCATATAGTTTTACTAGGTTGTAGCAGGGCTGCACTCTGCACTCTGCAGAGTCTTAAACCAACAAAAGCTTTTTATCCATTTTAAATAGTAACGTTTTTGCTCTGTTGTCTCTCTTACTGCATGTCTTCCAGAATATTCTGTAAGAGTGTGTTACAGCGATCCAGGCTTCATGGATCACTGTAAGGAAGTCACATTTACATTGAGCCATTCTGTTCTGGGTGACCAGCGATCCCTCCAGGTAGGTTAGGTTAGGCTTCCTCCATAACTTGTAGCTGAAATGTTTTTTCTGTCTATGAAATACATTGGCCTAACATTGTGTGAATTTGGGCAGCAAGAGCTTGTTTAGTGGACAGAACATAATAGCCCGGTATGTAAAATGTTATGTTTGATTCCTGCAGATGTGGCTATTATTGTTACTGAAACCAGGAACATATGGCAGTCCAGTGAATGTCCATGCCTCATCTGTGACAGGAACCATCACTTTCCCCACCTTAAAAGAGGGTAACATCCATTCTTATATTATATAGTATATATATAGTATAACACTATACCATAACGCATACATATTTATCAGTATGACAGTTTGACCACCACCTTTTCTCTCTCTCAGTTTGTTCTTTCACTGACCTAAAGCGTTTGGTGAAAGACTGTGATGGTAAGTTGCTCTATTGTTTTTCTTTTCACCAGGACACTGTTTTCTGCATCTACTTGTACTGTGCTGTTTGCTATGGCTCTATGCCACCTTCTTATTTAATCCTGTATTGACTGGCATCTAATGAGCTGATTCCTCTCAGTGCCCAGGCTGCAAGTTGCAATTGATGAGAAGAGAGATGTGGCTTTGCTCCAACTGGGCAGTTCTAACCAGACAGATGTGGCTTTGCTCCAACTGGACAGTTCTAAGCAGACTGTGGTCATTTGCATGTTCATGTATATGCCCCCCCTGAAGTTTTGGACTAAAGAACCTGACAAATGCCAGGAGTGGGTCAGTCTACCTGTTACCATATAAAGTCTGTCCAATAATGAATATTTCATATCATCTTTTGTATGAAGTCAAGCGGTGTTGTTAATGTTCATAGTCATTTTCCCTTTGTCCATTTCATTTGGGTTCTAAGCATGCAGACCAGGGACAGATGACCATACCCCTGAGGTCTGTTACACCCTGTCTGTGTTTCAAGGTAGAACCATTTTGCAGTAAGCTAACATCCAATCAGGAGACTTCAGAAGCCAATTTGAATGCATGTTTTTGCTACTGCCTTAACAAAATAGTTTGATTACATTCAGGGGGTGGTCAGCTTTCAATATACAGTGGGGAGAACAAGTATTTGATACACTGCTGATTTTGCAGGTTTTCCTACTTACAAAGCATGTAGAGGTCTGTACATTTTATCATAGGTACACATCAACTGTGAGAGACAGAAAATCCAGAAAATCACATTGTATGATTTTTAAGTAATTCATTTGCATTGTTGTTCTCCCCACTGTATGTGAGAAAATGAATAATGGCAAAACATTTTTCATGAAATTATTATCATGCCAGAGTTACATACTGTCTGTTTCTGTACCTTAGGTTTGGTGGAAGGGAAAAAAACTACAAAGAGAGAACTGCCCCTTTATGAATAATAAAGGTAAGGGAACCTTCTGGAATACCTTTCCTTTTTTTCATTCCGACAGACATACATTTCCAGTCTTTCCTCAGAGCTCTTTAAAAGGATGTGGCACGACAACGTGTCTGTGGAGGAGGTACAGACGAATGTGGAACATGGATCACTGCTGACCTGGGAGGTGGTGACCCCCTGTTGGCTGGAAGGGGTACTGGCTGTGTGGCTGTGCCAGAAGGCCTCTGCCAAGGGGCGCTGTGAGGAGGTCAATGGAAGCCGGCAGGGGATGTTCAACCACACACATGTCAGGTGGACGTTCACTAACAACGGCATCGGGATAATGCCAACCGCGGTAAAAACTGACTTGCCTATACTCTTTCTGACTTGCCTATACTCTTTGTTAATGTCCAGTGCCTTGCGGGTTGCCCTAGCAGTAACCACGGCCACAGCTTTAGCAATGATAAATCCCACAGGCTAACGGTGTGTATGTGTTGGTATGTGTCTTCTCTCAGCAAATGGGAGAGTTCGTCCAGATGAACCCCCATCCTGCTCTTTGTGTCCAGGTAGATCCTTTTATTTCCCTTCACACTTCTCCAATGACCAGTATTCAGAGATGCACGTTCAAATCAACTCAAATGGAATCTTGTAGTTATTCTAAATCATTAATGTAAGAGTTTGTTTTCTTACACTGTGCACTGCTTGATGTCTAGATGGAAATACTGGGGATGGATGCAAAGCTGGATCCCATTTGTCCCTTCGCAAGTATGAATTCAAGCACTGAGGGTTAATGCCATACATCATTTGCATAATTTTTTGGAGCATTTAATCATTCATTATCTGGTCGTCAATGTTCTTTGCTCATTCTACTGACCAATTGAATAACATGGTTCAGTTTGAATCAGTGTGAGATGGACCATGTTAGCTTTGATCCAACTCTAACCAGCAGCGTAGAGATTCTATATTATCCAAGACGAAGTCTGACAGAAATAATGGTTAGATCCCTGCTTTTGTAATCAGACAGATATTTCCCACAGAACCAAAGAACGGATGGAGTCTGGTTGTCCTGATTGGGATTCTATTTATCTGTGTGGCAATACTTGGTGCCTATGCTGTCCATAGCACTCTCAAAGGTTGGCCACGTAGCTGTTGTATATTTTAATCATACAAATTATCTCTGAAGCTATCATGTGTTCGATGTGTGTACAATACCACGAACCTTGTATCCAGCCATAGATTTGAATTTAAAATGCTAATTTATCAGATTGGCACTGTTGGCAGGACAGCAAAAAATACAAACCAATGAAACAACAGTTCCTTAATGAAAAATATAATCTTGCCCTCAGGATACATTTGGAGATGGTTGAAGGATGAGGACATAAGAGGTAATTGGTTGCCCCTTCTATTAACAGCCTCTAATATCAGTCTGATTCTACGCCGTTTTCACACTATTCATTCTCTCTACCTCCTTTCCGTTCCCTTTTCTGTACTACTCCGTCTCTGTTTCTTTCGGTCTCTTCCTCTCTCACCCTCTCAGGGGCAGTGGGAGGTGGTCACATTGTCTTGCTGTACCCTCCCGACAGGGACCAGGCTCTTCCTGGGCTGGTGTGCCGTCTGGCCACATCCCTGTCCACCATGGGCTTCAGCGTGTCTCTGGACCTGTGGAGTCACGCTGAGCTCAGTGTCCTGGGACCCGTTCCCTGGCTCCACTCCCGGCTTGACCGCCTGCAGAGACAGGGGGGCAAAGTGGTCCTGGTGCTGACCCAGGCGGCCTGGGAGAAGGCGGAGGAGTGGGGCGGCCGGGGTTGGGAGAGGGACACCATCCAGAGGAGAGGGTGTGTTGAGGATGGCGAGTCCGAGAGGGGGTGTCGCTCCACGTACTCGGATGTCTTCAGCGCCTCGCTCAGCTGCATTCTGGCAGACTACCTGCAGGGCCGCGCCGGTGAGCGCTTCACCCTAGTGCAGTTTGAGTCTCTGCCGCCCCAGCCTCCCGGAGGCAGACGCCCCCTGCCGGAGCTCTTCAGGGGCCTGCAGCTATTCAGCCTCCCCTCCCAGAGCCTGGCCTTTCTGACTGAACTGGCGTTTGGTCGAGGCAGAAGTGCAGTCGCAGGGCTACGGAAACGGGCCGGGGGGCTCAGGGCGGCATCACGGGCCCTGGCTGGAGGGCTGAGGGAGTTTGCGGGGAGTTCAGCGGTGTTAAGGCTGGCCGGGCTGCCACAGGACTGCGTTGAGTCAAGGGTGGAGGACCCCTGGGAGTCTGTGCCTCTGCAACACTGTGTCAGCGCACCATCCAGCCCTGACACCTGCCGCATGGCCAGTGGTATGGACCAGGTCTGAGAGGACAGGAGGGGTCAGGGGCCTGTTCTGCAAGACAATAACCATGACCATTGACTGGACATTGGTGCTTATGGATAAGTTGGCTTGAAACAGTATCTCATCCTAGGCTTTTAGAGATTCCCTAAAGCAAGACATGGACATAATGCTACACTACTGTCTACTCCAGCTTGGTGTGCATCTCTGAATGTATGACATTGTTTTATTCAACATTTCTCTTCATGCCGAAATGTGTGAGGGGCCGTTTTTTTTGTATTTATTTAACAAAGACACTCTATTTAAATTCCACATCATTCCTGTGCATTATGTAATGGGTCGTTATACTGCTGTGATTGCGTTGGATAGGTATATAGTGGTTTCAACCACGTGTTGTTAATAAAAAATAAAAATAAAACGTCTGTTGAAATTGCAGTTTATTTGTTCTTAAAGAATTGTCCTCTTGTATGTCGGTGCAAATGATTTGTTCACGCCGTTAAAGAACAAGGCAAGCTCTTCTAGTCCTTGTCGAAAAACCATTGGTTGAAAACTCCGGTCCCATTGGGATTGGGCGGTATCCTGCTGACTGTGCCTCAGCCCCTTTTGCCAGGGACCGTAAGAAACGACTAGAACCCCTGCACTGGTCAGGTGGGAACCTGCAAATAACGTAAATATATATAAGGTAGCGGGTACATTGATGGTAAGGTTGAAGAACTAAACTGGTGAACGATCGTGAAATTGCATTACGGGGCTTAGGAAGCACCCAGTCTTTTGCCAGCAAACGGAGTTTGCAGACAGCTGAAGGTAGGATGTAGCGCAGCATCATTCTTTGAAGGCTAGTTAGCTAGCTGGCTAATATTTGCTAACGCGTTATCTAGCTAACGTAAGCGAACAGGCTAGATATATTGACATGCTTACAAGCAACATTTCTGTAACGTTATGTATACATTAATTAAATGGGTTATTGGAAGTGATTTTGAATGTTTCTGCATTACGTGAACTTCATCTGCTGTATTAATGCCGGTTATCAGAAGGTTATGCGAACGGTAATCCCGAGCTAGCTGACTATTCACAAAGATCACTGGTTTATTAAAGACCGGGCATCAATTTTGGGGAGCTCCATATCTAGTTACAGTATCTGAAATGGCTGTTTGTTTTCTTCTTCTGAGATAGTGTTTTTTATATAATGAATGACAACAGTAGGCTTAACTGGATACTACATTTGGATTTGTCAATAGATAATCAGACATTAAAAGAAAGTCAATGACACGGCGTATTTATGCACATTTAATGCTGCTGTCCATGATAAAACATCACTTCTTAATGAATTTTTAAAGACTACACTCATATGTATTTATATCAGTTTTACGTATTTATATTATCCTAATCTGAACCTGTCTCTTTGCGGTAGGTAGTCTAAGCCATGTGGTGGTCGTGGCCTCTGCTCCCTTCCCTGGTGCTTCTCTCTGTGCTGTCTGTGGTCCGAGTACAGACAGCGCCATGCCAGACCTGTCGCAAGCTCACTGACAACTTCCTCAAGGTCTATCTCCCCCCCTTTATTTCTCTCTCTCTATCTGTCTGTCTGACTTACTTAGGGTTAAAAGCTTTACCAAGAATCGTGTGAGCAATTACCCACCATCTCGGTATTTCTGTACAACCCGCAATTGCCATTAAAAAATACCATTGTAAAAGGAGAAATATAGAACCAATGGATGTATTAATAATAATAAATTCAGATATTATTTAAAAAGTCTCCAGAGTATTTTGGTTATTTAACCAAAGCATAATAGGCTATTTGGCTAACTATTAAAACATAAGGTTCTTCGGTTATATGCAGTCTGTTGAAAATAACAGTCATTTTAGCATACTTTTGTCTGAAAGTCGAGCTTGTCTTTTTGTCTATAAGGTTGTGGTTGTCAGTAGTTTCTGATAACTTGCTTATTCAGGGGATGTTGAGCAAGGGAACCACGTGATTTTCTTCGATTAACTACATTAGTTAGTTAACTAACCATTCTGCAATTTCCTCGCTTTGTTGGAGGTGTATGAAGCAATCTGCTATTTTTATCTTATGTATTTGGCATTCTTAATTTGAGAGAGGAAACTATCTGACTATTCACTTTTCAAACCGATTCAACATAATCAAAATGGGTAATCCATGCGGTTTGTCAAAGGTGTGCAACTCTAAACCCAGCCTTATTCAGACAATTCTAGCAGTAAAGTCTGTGATCATCTATTCAGGTGTTGTTACATGTTTATGTTTTATGTTACAGCACAAAGTGTGAGCATTCTGGCCGCACACACCCAAAATGTAATAAGTAATAACTTTACTTGTTGTTTTGTTGTTTTTCTTCCATTCAGGGACTGGAGAAAACATCCAATAAGAATTTTGGTGGTGGCAACACTGCTTGGGAGGAGGAAAAGCTGGCAAAATATGTTCGCAGGTACTAATGATCCCATTGAGTCTTTTTAGCCTCTTTGACCAGACGACTATGCTACACTGGGACTGGCAAACTGAAATTGAACGGATATATTTTGAAGTGGTGGAATGCCAGTTTAAATCAGTTACATCTCATGTGTTAACTCAATTAAATTACCCTTTTGGTTGGAGCTCCAAAAGACTAAATTGTTGTTTTAATTTTAATATTGCGTGAGGATGGTTCTGAACCGGTATGTAGCTCCTGTCATAGTCTTTCAATGTAATACTTTTTTTCAGGTACAAAGCCTTCATCGCTGTTATTGTGTGGCAATACAAGCTCATTGCCTATAGACTCTGACCTAAATATTGTCTTCTGGAAAAGCCAAGGCTGAACCATTACAGATGAGACAAAAACTCAGCATGACAACCTCTCAAGCTAAGACCCACTGGGGCCATACCTGTGAAATTAGAAATGTATTTTTAGTTGAGGATGAAGTCTACCACTTGAATTAGCCAACCAATCTCTCTCCTACCAATTTTGTTGTGTCCAATTCCTAGTTTAGGCCGTGTCTAGTCACAACAGAATCAAAGATCAAGATCCTTTTATGGACATCTGGCCCAACAGTTCTTCTTATCACATCGCTTGCTCAACCAGGATGCTTCCCCTGGCCAAAAACGCTTAAAGTAAACACGTGAACCGGCCAGAAACCACGACTGAGCTCGCAGGACCCTGACTTGCCAGTAGGAGTCGCCAGAGCAAGACGAGACAAGGCAGCCCCTCCAAACATTGCCTCGCCACACACCCGGTCAAAAACTTGCGGTCCTTGTTTTCAAAACTCAGCATAACACTTTCATAGGCACCCTATGACATCTGGCAGTAATGTAACTAGGGCTGAAACATTTTGTCAACAGGGAGATTCTGAACAGTCAAAAATACGTATATTAGACATAGAGAAAATAATCTAATTCTGGACTAATTTATTGCATGTCAGAAAGAAATGTGTAGTAGCTACATTTCGAGTTCCAAATTTCACTCAACAATCTACAACAACCCCAAGAATGTGGAGGTGTGTGTATATAGTGTATGTGTGTATAGTATGTGTTTATATTAATAGTGCATAACATGGAGCAAAGAAAAGTACGTCTTCTACAGGCCCAAGGCCCATTGTCCCACATTCTAAATCAGAGTACTTCAAATATTTTGTGTCTAAGAAACATATTATTTAAAACTCTATATGATTTATATTACCCTAATACCTTGAACTAGAAAAGGTACAATTCCAAGGAAATTGTAAAGTGTAGTTTCAGTCGCACTTGCTATGTCCGGTGTCCTGCTGTATACTGGCATTAAATTAACACAGATAATCTCCCGGCCATCTTCTGCATACAAAAGACTGAATAGCTGGCAAAAAGGTAGCAAAATAACTTCAGCCTCACTATTGACAAATTAAGTCCCTTGGTCGAAGTCAGTGCCATTTCATTGTCACTGCATAAACATATACTGTAGCTAGCTAGCATTACTTGCAAACTTCAGATCCGGCACCCATTTGCATGGCCTCATTCTGAAAAGTTTGACTAACATAAGTTGATGGGCAACCTGCGTTCAGTGTGGCTAGCTACCCTTCGGCCAGTGTGTCTATGTTTTTTGCCACAAAAATTAGAGTATTTCCTAAACCTTGCAACGAAACCAAACAAAAATGTAGAAATGCAATCGTAAACGAGACGCACAAGTTGATACCTGTCTTGTCTCCGTAGTGCAATAATTGTAGGAGGAGGCTATCATAATAAATAAATACTTATTGTAACAGACTTTGTGATAAATCTTCTGACTAGTTTTGTATACAAGTTTGATATTTTTGTGAGTTTAGATGTGTGTAAAAAACGCATTCTGTCTTACTAAGGAGGGACTTTTATTTTGAAGGGTATTATGGCCTACGGTATTAAAGACCCTCCTTATCATAGTTTACGGAACTACGCGGGCAATGTATGGGAGAGCACACGGTTTATCGGAGTTCCTTTGCAGGCTATAAACTTTGCACTTTGTTACGCAAACCCCGAAAAGGCATAAGGTCTGTATATATATTTGTTTCCTGTGTGTTGAAATCAGTGTTTGTAATGTAATGTGAGATTACATTTAGTGGGCGGCACCCCACGCATTTCAGAAGTCAACTGAAGACGCATGTTACTGAGAGTCATGCCTTTTATTGGCTCAGATGGTTCAGAATCTATAGTCAAATTCCTGGGAGAGAAATGGAAGGCGCTCCACTCCCAATGCTACAAGGCGGACGTTGTGGTGGCGTGCGTAACTCCAGTTCTATGAAGGAAGTGCCAATGCACTCAAGGAGCGATTTTAATGGACCCCTCTTTATTCTCAGTGAAACCCGGCTGCTGGAGATCGTGGAGGCAGCGTGTGAGAAGACCGACTTTGACTGCAACCGACTCCTGGAGCAGATCGAGGATCAGGTGGAGACGTGGTGGTTCCACAGGTTTGTTTCACGCCAGCCTGGTTCCGCGTTCCACCTCACCGTGGCGTAGTCCCAGGCGGCTGGTGGCCCCTTCATTGGGGAGGACAGGCTCAACGTGGCCATGGCAGGGAAGGGCTGTATCAAACCTACATGTTTTATTGGGGAGGACGGGCTCAACGTGGCCATGGCAGGGAAGGGCTGTATCGAACCTACATGTTTCATTGGGGAGGACAGGCTCAACGTGGCCATGGCAGGGAAGGGCTGTATCGAACCTACATGTTTCATTGGGGAGGACGGGCTCAACGTGGCCATGGCAGGGAAGGGCTGTATCGAACCTACATGTTTCATTGGGGAGGACGGGCTCAACGTGGCCATGGCAGGGAAGGGCTGTATCAAACCTACATGTTTCCATGTGCCTGATGGCATTCAGTCCCCACCGGCTTCAGAATGAGTCAACTAGTACCCGGCCATTCTATGTTCAGTATAATGGTTCCCCCCCACGGTATGACTGTTGGTCAAGGGGCACCCACAGCTAATCAGGGGGTTATTTGTGTGTGTTTCTGTAGGCAGCAGGAGGCTCCAGACCTGTTTGAGTGGCTGTGTATAGAGGAGCTCCAACTGTGTTGCCCTCCAGGACACTTTGGACCAGAATGCAAAGGTACTGAACTCCCTCCCTCACACACACAGACACGCCTTCCCCGGTGTGACTATTAACCCGGTATGTTGCGGTGCAGAATGCCAGTCTGGCCCCGGGGGCGTGTGCGGCGGTCTGGGCCGCTGTGAGGGAGAGGGCACGCGCCTCGGAGACGGAGAGTGTGTGTGCGACCCGGGGTACTTCGGACCGCTGTGTCAGAGCTGCGCCGACGGCTACTACCGAGAGAAACGCTCCAATCACAGCGCCCCGGCCTGCTCAGGTAACCTCAGCAACCACCCTCGGCCTGACTGTGCTGTTTTGGACCGGCCCTAGGACCAGTCACCTTGGGTTCTGTCTCCACAGCGTGCTACCGCTCCTGTAAGAAGTGCACCGGGCCAGAGGACGACAAATGCCTGGACTGCAAACCCGGCTGGCTCCTCCACAACAACAAGTGTGTTGGTGAGTACCTACAGGGCACCTACGCCCATCTCTCCATCGGTCACCCTCCCTCCATCTCCCCCCGACGCGTAACCCCTGTCTTGTGCCGCATGGTTTTCAGACATGGACGAGTGTGGCACCGAACTGGCCCGATGTCCCTCCAACACCTACTGTCACAACACTGATGGATCGTACGAGTGCAGAGGTACCGTAAGCTCCCCCGTCCCCCAACCAGTAGCAAGGACTTGTCCGCCTGCCCTTGAGCAAGGCACTTCACCCCTTATTTTCTCATGTCAGTCAGCCCTGTTAGGAGCGCCTGTTGCTTGGTAGACCCGTGTTCTGACTGTGTCCCGTTGTGCCAGGCTGCGACCAGGCGTGCGTGGGCTGTATGGGCAGCGGTCCCGCCCGCTGCAAGAAGTGTGCCCGGGGTTACAAGCTCCGTGGAGCCAAATGTCTGGGTGAGAGAACACAGCTGTCAATCAGGTCCTGCGGCTCCTTTCTCCCCCCCACGCCCTCTCACCCGCGTTCTGTCTCTCACCTTCCCAGATGTGGATGAGTGCAGCGAGCGGGCGATAGCGTGCCCGGGGCTCAACGAGGCGTGTTTCAACGAGGAGGGGTCCTTCCGCTGCGAGTGTGCCCACGGCTTTGTCCGCCGGGACAGCATCTGCGTGGAGAACCAGCCGCTAAGTCAGTGAGACGCACTTGATTACCCGCCCCGGGACGCTGCTCCCAGACACCTCTAACCTTCCCGTCTCCAACAGGCGGTCCGGAGAAGGGTCTGTTCGACGACATGACTGACGACGAGGTCCTAGTCCTGCAGCAGATGTTTTTCGGCGTGGTCATCTGTGCCCTGGCAACGCTCGCCGCCAAGGGCGACATGGTCTTCACCGCCATCTTCATCGGGGGCGTGGCCGCCATGGCTGGATACTGGCTGTCGGAGAAGGGCGACCGCGTGCTGGACAGCTTCCTGAAGGGACGCTAGCCTATGGGGAGGCAGGGATACGGGAAAGAGGCAGGAGCTCCTAGAATGCGAGCCAATGAGGGCGACAGAGGGGAGAAAAGGCTACAGGAACGCTAGCCAATCAGGGATGAAACATAATGCTGAGGGGAGGGGTCTATACTGAACATAGATCGGCCGGATACTAGTTGATTTAAGATCCCTGCATAAGAAACTGAGGACATTGGAGTGTCTGTCGGCTCTGGGGGGTGGGGGGAGGTTTAGAGCACTGCTGATTGGCACAACGTAATTATGCATTTCTAGCTTCTGCTGGGCTAAACTTCTCTCCAGACGGATGTCTCACGACCCAGACTCTACCCCCTCTACAGCATCTCCTGTTCTCATTTCACCGTAACTGAGAGCGGAGGTGTTTCAGGTTGAATGGGGGCGGGGCTGATGTCTACTGCTGTGAGGGACATGGGATATTGTTGGAACGGGACAGACACGGTTCCCTGCTGTGCCAGGGCTATTCCACGGGTATTCCGTCCAAAGTTAAAACACTATTTATAATCCCTTCCCTATTTTTGATTGTGTTTTTTGTTTTCTTGCACAGACAAATTGTTTTTGTATGGCTGCATGTCAAAAGAAACCGAGAGTATGTATTTATTATCCTACTTTGTTTGGCATGAAAGACAGAAACTTTCTAGAGCTGCTAGTTTTAACCATTATAGAAGGATCAGCATGGCTGCTCCACCAGTAATGGAGTGTCAAGTGTGTCCCTGTGTTTGTTAGTGTGTGTGTGCGTGTGTGTGCGCGTGTATTTAAGTGAGAGGGAAAGCAAGAATTCTGAAAATGTCACTCTTCGTTTGCAATAACACATTTCGTAATGCCTTTTTGCAAAAAACCTTAGTATTATTTATGAGTGTGCTTGATAGACAGTTGGACCAGTACCTGGTGTAACGGATACTGTTGAAACTAAGTAATTATGTTTTCAATTAACTCGTTATATATTTTGTGTCCCATTTTCTTTAAAGCTACTAGATCTATTTTGCATAGAATAATGTTTATTCAGATCTGTTTATATTCAACAATCCAGATATTGTTTTCAATTATATTCATTTTAATTGTTAATTATGTCGTCAGGTACTGGACTGTGTGCGTGTAGCTGCATTTTGCATTATTAAAAAAGTACAAATTCAGAGTTTCCAGTGTTCCGATGTTTTATGTTTCCGTCTTACATCCTTTTCGTTGCCATGCCGCTTAAAAGAATCTGAACCAATGCTGCCCACGGCTGAAGACAGGACTAAACTATGTCACTGGAAACAACAGACCACAGCTGAAGACAGGACTAAACTATGTCACTGGAAACAACAGACCACAGCTGAAGACAGGACTAAACTATGTCACTGGAAACAACAGACCACAGCTGAAGACAGGACTAAACTATGTCACTGGAAACAACAGACCACAGCTGAAGACAGGACTAAAC
>JACXGK010007001.1:0-26655 GCA_016801125.1 Novumbra hubbsi | reverse complement strand
GTGAGCTATGTTGCGGGCTGTTATAACAACTACAACACACCACTCCAGTGAGCTATGTTGCGAGCTGTTATAACAACTACAACACACCACTCCCGTGAGCATTGCAGCGGGCTGTAATTGCAATTACCACACACCACTCTCGTGAACATTGACGTGAGCTGTTATTACAACTACCCGAGAGTTTGACCTGTGTCATGCCTGCGTGGGTGGGTGTCGGGGGAGTGGCCTTAATGATTGTGGGATTGTGTAGATATCTGGTTCCAGTAATGGCGTCCACTTTAGTACGACTCTTTATTGCGGCTCCATCTGAGGTTTTGTTGGCCCAGTGCCAAAAGGTAGAGCTTAATTATCTAATTGAACATTATTGCATTGCAGTCTTTAAGGGCCAAACAGGAGCCGTTGTGGGAGGGGAGCATTACCTGAGATAGAGGTCTTACCTCCTATTACATTAGAACTTTGGTGAGACTTTAAACAACCAACCAAACAAATGTTGTTTTCTGCAAAAATTAAGATAGTGCCTCTGGCCGGTTTGATCATCTTGAATTCATACTTAACCTGACCTCAGTCAAGTGCTCAAAGACTAAGAAATGTTAATTTGAGGGTTGTAGGAAATACAGACCCATTTCATGGGAGAGACATAACACTAGTAACATAATAAAATAAAGCAATGTTCAGCTCATCAACAGAAAATGACAGGGTGGACAAAGGAACACTTCTATAGTGGGTGACCAAAAAATCCTTACTATAACAAAGAACAATTAAAAATGTTTTATAAAATTGAACCAGGAATACTCTAGAAAGACGATCTGGATTTGTTAACTGCCAGTATTAACAGAACATCATTAGAACTAATGGCTGGACTGCAAGGTGAAAAAAAAAGGTTTCTAACCTTAAAGAGTTCAGGAAGAACATAGTATGGTCAAATGAGAGAAAAATGTACATGTACTGTACAAATGTGAGAGCAAAGGACATGGAAATCATAAGTAATAACAGGGGCAACTTAATTAGAAATTCAAGGAAAGAGAAACCAAAACAAACATTATCCACAATTCACCAGCTCAGGAGAACACCAACCTAATATTTGGCTCAAAGGATGCTGTTGGGCTGGTGGTTTGGCTCTGCTAATCTGTTTTACAGATGTGAAAAACAGAAACAAACCCAGGCCCATAAGTTCCATAATGTCTTCTGCCTTACTCTTAGACCTCCCTATATAGCCCTCCTGATTAGTTGTTATGAGCGGCAGGTGCGGAGGCGTGGATCAGACCCTACCAGCTGCCTCTTGAATGTTCCGGAAACCTCCCCATTCCGGAACCTTGCAGCATTCTCTCGGTGCGTGCTCTCCATGGTCTTGAACCCGGCGGGGCTGAGGCACTGATGCAACACACCGTATCAGTAAAATATGGTGGTGTGGTGGTATGCTTCTGGCATTTATTACTGCAAATGGAACTGGCTTACATGCATTCACAGTGTATGTACTGCTGCAGTTGGATTAATCCAAAAGTTTACAGAAAAGTTCCAGGACCTGGACAATAGGCTGTAATTCATGCATGGTACATGGAGGTAAATACCTTAATATATTAAGCTGACAGTCGGCACTTTCACCTCTTAGTCATTATTTCCTTTCCAAACCAGAATGTTGTGGTACAGACCCAACATCATACAATTGAGTCACTGTAACTTATAAAATGACAATGTATGAATAGACTACAAGAATAAAAGAAACTTTTCAGAACAAAAGATAAATGCATACACAGGTATAGTAGGCTATATTACATTATTCTCCAAATACAATACTAGATTTATGCTTCATAATTATAATTTTGCAACAGGGATATTGCACCACAATGTAAAAATCATGGACACTTTTCATATGTAACCTGGTGTGATGAGAAGGCATTGGCTAGTTTTTAGGCAACATTCAAAGTGAGCAAAATATGGTGGGACTAGAAATATCCTAAAACTACAGTTAAAACAATTGAAGCCTTGCTGAATACCACCTCACATTTAAGTGGTAATCCTTAGCTCCTTCTGAAGCCCACTTTCAAATCAGTGAGGCATTGGGGGTAAAAATGAATTGCACCTTGAAGCAACATACCCCCTCCTAATGCCTGCTGAGATCACAGGCTCCTGTTTTTGTATTTTCATTAAAATTCATCCTACAGTGTGAGTGTCTTCCATTTATTGCATCTCCATCCACAGCAGCAGTTAGTATGTTATCTGTCATTCATGAAAACGTGTTTGCATCATTTCTTCACTTTCCGTATCCTTGTTCACTATGCTGCCTTTGGGCTATTTATAACAATGACTTTATGGCCTTTAAGAATGGCACCCCTGAAATGTAAGTGCTTTTCACAGTCAATCGTAAATTTGTTTTAAATACAGTCAATATTGTGTAAATATTTAATGAACATTGTAATATCGAAGGCTGGTTATTCCTCACAAACGTTATGTTGCCTGAGGCAATGAGGTTTTAGTTGTGCCCTGACTTAAACCAATAAGCTACCCTTTTCAGAATTTAAAGCTGTCAGCATCTAGGTTAAAGTTAACGGGGTACTGAAACACTGAGTGTTTCTTCCATTCTCATTTGTTTTAACAAATACATTTGTTTAGAACAGAGTTCTCCAATCCTGCTCCTAGACAGCTACTCCTGGTGGTTTAATATCTGTTGATTAGTTGATTCAGGTTTCCTGATATTGTCGTAGGAAGAATTCTCATAACCAAATGTGCCCATAGGTCCTTGTGTTGAATACATCATGTACTGTGCTCAACACTACGCCGGCAAAACAAACTACAGGAGAGAGTAAATATTCAGACGTTTTTTAAATGATGTGGCATATGTCCGAAATAACCTGCATCGTTCCATTTAATGAATGACTTTGGCCGAGTATCAAGCACTTCACCTCCGTTTACATCTTGATATGAGTTCCTGGCTTCTTCAGGGGAAAAAGCCACGCTGTCCACTGCAGCTCCCCTCTCCTCTTCTGTCCTTGTTAGTAATGCTGCCATTTGTTCTCCTGATAAAACTGTCATCGCTGAAGCTGTTATCTGACCCATAGATGGGCGAGTAGTAGAACGTAGCCTTGTGGTAAGTCAAACAACCCCACCTGGCCCCGTCTTTTAGAATAACCGCCTGGCGTATGTATACCTGGATGTGTTTTAATCAAATTACACAAAGGTACAAATGTTGAGGCTCAGCGCCTTTCTCACGCTGCCACTGGACTGCATTTTCAGGATTTCATCCTGTAAATTCTCCATAATCTATGTGTCAGTGTCACATCCATAGTGTGAGGCAAAACCAAATGCAGACAGTTTAAAGTAAATGTGATTTAATCCAAAACAAAGGTATAAACTAACACGAACAGTAAACGCAAAAGTAAAGGTGCTGTGGGAAACAGCAAAACAGAACTAAGCAAATACAAGAAACGTGTAGAGTATCCACAGTTAATTGAATTGAATTACACAAAACGTTAACGTTGTGACTACAAACACAAACAATAAACCACACCTGAGTGTGGAAAAACCATACACTAAATAGGCTCCCCAATCAGAGACAACTGATCACAGCTGCTCTGACTGGGGAGCCCACAGTGCCACAGAGATGGCTAGAGGCCTCTCTGTGTGTCATGTCCTGATCGTGAGCCCCAAAGCATAGAGAAGGCTAGGGGCCCCCAGCCAGGACATGACAGTCAGACCCTAGAAATTGACATGCACGTGACGTCTCTAACATGTCTGTCCACTGCTTTGGTCCTCAACTCTGCTTTTGACACTTTTTACAGTGTGCCATCATTGCGTGTTTCGACGGAGCGCCAAGCCTTAGCATGAGCTTCATGCTTCTTGAGAGCGCCGCTCTTTTTAAAGTTGCATATGTATCTCAAATCAAGCAAATGGATGCAGAACGGTGCCACAAACAATGGAATCATCAACTGAGATCTGATGCGCCCAACGTGCTCAGAGGTTTTCCTGTGAACTCAGGCAGCATTTCTTTCGGCACCTGACACACAGCTTAAAGGGAGATAACGATGGGTGAGAAAGCAGCCCCTGAAAAGCAGGACTGTCTGCGTGTTGAGGAGGGTGTGGAGATGTTGTCAGGGAAGAGGCTGGATGAGTGTCAAAACAAGAACTCCCGTCTCCCACCATCGCAGCTCAAGCTCTTATATTATTTGTATCCTGTCCACAAATGTTCTTCCCTTTTCCGAATCAGATACAGCTTCATTTGTTTTCAACTCATTTCCCTCTTATTGACCAGACTGAACCAACATAAAGCCACAGCTAAAATCCTACTGCACACCAATGTAGGATTTTGACCGCTAATGTATCCTATCAACCAGTCATTAATGTCCTGGTTTTAATTTGAGAATTCGGACTGGTATTCCGAAACAATGTGGGCCAGTTAAAATGGAATCAGGTTGTTAGAGTGTGCATATGGTTTCCATGCATATGTGTTAGTGATTGCTTTCTACATCAATTTCATTGGGCCAGTGGGCTCCTGAGTGAAGTAGTAATTGTTTAAATCTTTCAGGCTATGTTCCCAGTTTACATAAATGTGATTAGGAACTACACTGTAATTAAATATTCAAATTAGGAACAAGTGTCAATATGGCTCTGCTTTCCTAGAATGATGATTAATTGTAGTCAAAACTCCAGTGGCTGACATAATCTGAGCCCGACTGTTGCCATTGATTATGTAGCAATGCACTTGCCATGTTTTTGTTTTAAGAATTACACTTGTAATTGATTTGCCATATGGTACCCTATACCCAAGATTGTCTAAAAATCCTAGAATTTGTATTGCAACCGTTCTTGTTTTAAGATGAATATAAACATGGAACGCATAGACTCCTGGTTTTATATTTTAATCCACAGGGCTGCATTTACAAGGACTGCTGATTTTCTTCAATCTAGAGTCAATAAAATGAGGACACCCCATAAACTATTTTGTTATTATTTAAGAAATATAGACTTAGCAATATTGTATCTTCTTTCTATATATAAAGGTAGTGTAATTGAAGCAAAAACATTGACATTATAACCACGATATAATCTATTTCAGAAAGTACAAAAAAAAAGTACAGTTTCCTACTAATGAAAAAGGTAGGACACCCTATGAGAGGGAGCCTGAGGAAAATGTAAGACCATCTGTCTAAACGTTGCAGCTGATGTGAACTATGCAACATGACAGTGACCCAAACCATGGCCAAGTCAAAGCCTGGATCTTAATCCTATTGAGCTGTGGTGGGGTGATTCAAAACTGGCTGTGCATGCAAGAAACCCCTCAAACATCACACAGTTGAAAATATTCTGCATGGAGGAGTGGGAAAAACGTTCCCCAGTTGATGTCAGAGACTGGTAGACAGTTATAGGAAACGTCTTATTGAGGTTATTTCAGGGAAATGGGGCAATACCAGCTATTAGAGCATAGGGTGTCCTAACTTCTTCCTCATTGTTTTTGGTTTACTTACATCCCCTTTATCTATAGATATTGTTTAAAAGGAGATTAAATGTTGAAATTCAATTTCTTACAAAAATAACTTGCCCTAATTTTTTACATGACTGTAGTTGTTCTTTAGCATCCACAATTTGCTTTGTTTCTTGGGGGTGGTGTTGGTATGGGAGTATAAATCCTGCCCTAAACACTGGAGATGTTGGCTCATCACTTGATTTTAATTGATCATAAAACTTTATTCTAACAAATGCTTTTTTGACTTTACAAATCCTTAGCAAATTGTTGATTAATAACATTTGTATTTGTTAGATGTTTAAAATAGTGTTTTTGTTCAGAATACTTTTTTAATATTGATCTTAGTGGATCTGTTCATTGTTCTATGTTTTTAAACCAAATAGCATTTCCTAAGAACGCATCTAAACAATCTCCCTTTACTTTATCAATGTTTGAGAAATGTCCCTTCCCATTCAGCAGAGGAGTCAACCTTTGAAAAGTAGGAGAAGTCTTCATTATTGTGGCAATTGGCTTCACAAGATTGATGCCAACCTTTTAAGAAATTCACCATTGGTCTAGTTAACATGGCCACATTCTTATGTAAATGAACAGGGTGGATAAGTCGTCCTTACCATGGCAAACAAATACGAGATGCAGGCTTCATCTGTAAAATACCACAACCTGTCATTCCTTTTATCTTACGCATAATTTATCTTTAGTTTACAAATCAAGTGTTCAAATGTATTAACTGTCCTAACCACAAATAATTAAATTATATGAAATCCATTGTCTTGCCCCTGAGATTACTTGTTAATAGCTTTGTGTATGTTTTTGTCAGGCTTTTCCAAAACTATTTATGTATTACATCACATTAGGTTTTTAAAATACAGCATTGGACCATAGTTAAAGCATCTGAAAAAGACAAAAGTCACAAACTGTTATACTCAAACTGTCTCTGCTACACATAAGGTAAACATTTGCAGGGACCATGATTATATGTTTCTTTCTATTGTTTTTTGTAAAAAGGAATAGTAGTTTTACAAATTAAATTAATTTAACCAGGCATTACTTTATTAAAAAGCAGTTATATCTATGGTGTAAGTGGTCCTTTAAAACAGTAAGTAAATACAATAATACAGTAAGTAAAAACATAACACAATAAACAGGAAGTGGTCCTGAAGTGGTCCTATTTTAAAAAGTACTTTAAAATATATAATTGCAAAAATGTGTATTATATTTGTTTTGAAGTGTAATGTTTGTTTTACAATGTGTCTATGCGCAACATAGCAGTACATGTGTGTTATAATATAATTATAATAAAATGTTTTGTATATTATATAATATTTTCTTTGTAAATCTCCTAAAGGTCCTAAAACCTACAATTAAATTGCAAAATGATTTATTGTATTGATGTTATCAATGGAATAGCTAAGCATTACCCTAAATGTAAATCAGGGATGCATCTAAGACTCTAGAAACACTGACCACTGACCACAGCCCCGGCAACCCCATAATTCCAGTAGTATAAATCATTTCGGAAGTATGTCAGTTGAATAAATGATAAAACATTGTATACATGTATTATGATCTTTAGCACTTAATATTTCAATGATTCATTTAAGCCCAGAGGAACAAGTTATTCTGCTCTAGGCACACTTTAATTAGTACAAAACGCTCCCTAGATAAACATAAAAAAGTAAATCATAACAAAGGGACGAATTAACCGAGACAATCAATATTTTAGTTATCTATGACCAAGTCAAAGTAGGCTATTCCCTATGTGCTAACTGTCCCTTTTTCTGTGTGTCTTATTCTGAAAGATTTAAATGAAATATATATTTTTTTTTTTTTTTACTTAACATGTTATTATCTTGGGGAGATGGTTTATGCAATTAACATGTTTTCAACAAACTGCATTCTCTAATGACTAATACCATGAGCACATAAGTATGCTGATATTGCACACCTTTTAAAACAAAAAAGCCTTTCTGTGCAGATTTACACAATATGTAACCACTTTAGTAACAGAAAGTAGTTTCCTCAAAACATTTATTACATTGTCTCTTCTTTGGAAATAAGTTATATTTCTCCAGGCTCACGTTCTCTGCCTCTGTCTTCCTGTATCTCTTGTATCATTATATCCATATAATTCACTGGTAGACAGTCATCAGTCATGATTTCATGTCATGATTTCATGGATGGAGGCACAACATAAATACAGCTACACCCAAATCGAAGTAATTTCACCAACGTCAACTCTAGCTAGGTTTGTGTGACTTCAATTCAAATTGATATCAAGAAAAGAAAACACCAAACAACATTGTTTTTATTGACACCAATTGGGTTTGAAGCGTTAGCAAACATTAGCTATATAACCAGCCAGCCAAGCCAGCTAGCTTTGATGATACAAAAAATATCACCAGTTTAGATGATCTCTAGTGATTACATTACCTTACTGATTACACAACATCTATTAAGATTTATTGAGTTAACATTCATATGTGGCTTCTTCATCAGCCGTTTCTGACTAATATCACACCACTACACCTCCAACGCAGCTACAACGCTTCATCCTTGACTACCTACCTGTCTGGTGTTACTTCCCAAGAAAATAATCATGAAGATAATTATGCGAGCTGATGGTGTTATTGGATTCTTATTTTATTTCTCTTACCCACCCGCATGTAGACATAGCATAGACAAGACATAGTGTCTTTAAAGGTAAACATAGGCCAGATGTAAATGTAGAAACCCTGACGCCTATTCATGTATGTTCACATACAGTAACAAGAAAACAATAGGACATCGCATAAAAACCTGTGTCTTTATCAACATATGGACATTAGATCTTAATTTTAACAATAGCGAGAAATAGAGTTAATATAATAGTGCAAAAGAAATGTCTCATTAATAAGATTTGTAAAATGTACTAAATAGAATAAATGCATAACATTAGAACTAGGTGCAAAACCTAGAACATCAATTAGAGAGGATTGTGGAGGAGCCTTTCATATTCAAACCTCAGACATTTAGGTTTTCTCTTGATTGTTGAAGTGAGTGAAATCACCATGTTGAGCTCAAAAGAGCTCTCTGAGGCCTCCAGAAAGAAGGTTGAAGATGCATACGAGTCTGGGAAGGGATAAATAGAAAATCTCCAGACAATTTGAAATCAGCTATTCCATTGTCCGGAAAAACATGTACGTGGAGAACCCTAACCTTTTAAGTAGAGAACATTTAAAACAACTGCCAACATGCCTAAATCATGCCATCCTAGCAAACCCAAGAGCAGACTGCCAGATGGTTAAAGAAGTCTCCAACAATGCTAAAATGTCATCTCGGGACCGGTAGCCCTTACCCCAGTTAATGTTGAAATACATGCATCTACCATAAGAAAGAGACTGCCCAAGTTTGATTTGCATGGGTGGTGGTGCTTGTAGGAAACCCCTCCCCCGAACAACATCAGGCCATGACTAAAGTTTGCCAGGGAACACCTAGAGAAAGACCAGGACAATGTGCTTTATACACATGAATCCAAAGTGGAATTGTTTGGGCACAGTAACAGAAGACTTGTGGTGAAATCCAAAGACAGCATTTTAGCACAAGAACATACCAGCTGTGAAATATGGGGGTGAAATTGACAGGGTTTGGGGCTGCTTTGATGCAGCAGGGCCTGGCCAGCTCACTCTCATATAATCCACAACTAATAATTAATTGTATCAAAGGGTGCTTGAGCAAAATGTAAGATCATCCCTACGGAAATCGTAAACATCACTGTATAAGGCAACGCGTAAACATCACAGTATAACAAGTCAATTAAAATTCAGGGGTGTCAATCTGTCCATTAAAAAACAATAAGCAATTGTGAATCAATGTCACCTGTTTTGGTACAAATGAAAGTGACAGCAAGTGCACGGTACCTGCGGCCCATTCAGGTTGCACTGGTTGTCTAGCTCCTCCAGGGTGTCACATTCAAAAGCGCGGTCGCAAGAAGGCTTGCTGTGTCTCCTAGTACCGTCTCAAGAGCATGGAGGGAATTCCTAGGAGACGGGCCGTTGCACGAGGAGAGCTGGACAGGGCCGTAAAACGGCATCAACCCAGCAGCAGGACCGGTACCCGCTCTTCGTGCGGGAAGGAACAATAGGAGCTCTGCAAGAGCACTGCAAAATGACCTCCAGTGGGCTACTGCTTTGCCTGATTCGGACCAAACTGTCAGAAAGAGACTCCATGAGGGTGCATGAGGGCACGATGTACTCCAGTGGGTGCCCGATGTACTCCTTCATCAACACCTGATGTGTACATTTAAATGTTCCCTTAATTGCTTTGAGCAGTGTATTTTCAAAGAAACTCTCTTGTACTGGCCCCTTTGTGGGAAACCTATAGCCACATCAGATGTTTCATAATGTGGACATCGGGAGTTGCTCATTTAAACTTCAAAGCATGTCCATATTATGCACCTTTCTTGAAGCTGCAAAATTAATTGTGCTGGCTGTGGATTTATTGATCGAGGTGGGGGGTTGCAGAGTGTAGTCAGTGTGTAATTCGTGATAGTTTGATTGATGAGGATTGCAATCGTATATGGTTTGTATGGTCCAACTGCCTAAGAAGTGCATTGCAGGCAGTGTTTTTCTAATACCAACCTAGCACCACTAGCCCAACCCCTAGTCATAAAATACTGGAGTTTTACAATAGGGCTGCTCTAACACGTGTTAGCTTTTTTTAGGTCTCCATATGCAGCCCCTTTATTGTCAGGTGTGTCTTATCCTGATCAGTGTTTTGTTTGATCTTGACAGGAGTGGGGTTGTCGTCATGGGAGCGATGTGGTTAGAGTGGGAAGATGCTGCCCCTGTATATCCCTTTGTGGACACCAAATCCACAAATTAGCTCTCTTCTCCAGATATCTGAGAAAAATGCCATATTCAATGTTGTTAACCGGTATCTAATTTGGCATTGTGCTTTATCGCCTTGTGATACTTCCCACCAGTCTCCAAAGTAAGAACACCAACAGGCCTTACTGAGAAATCTGCTCACTTTCACTTTAAAAATGTAACAACTCAGTCTTGTCTACAGTGGTTTGTAGTCTGTTTGTGTCTCTGAGGTTCTGGGGCTATGCTGGGCAAAGTGGCCAGCGCTACCTGGCCCTTTCCGGGGTTATCGTTGCATAGGGCCACAGTGGTTCTGGACACGCTCAGTCTCAGATATCTATGCTACAATAGTTTATGTGCTGGGAGACTAGGGTCAATCTTTCTTGCCTAATCTGGTATATATTATTTTAGGAGGTCCTAAGTTCTAGGATCAAACCTTAAAACTACCTGTCCATGGGCTGGTGGTGATGATCTCAATTCTGCCAGCTGGTATTGACCTGTGGTTATTTGAACAAGTTACCTTCCCTAAGTTAAAACCTAGGAAGGTTTTCCTAAATAGTGTGCATCATATCTTATTGCTGCTTATCTTTTGGTGTTTAAGACTGAGTGTCTGTATAAGCACTTTGTGACAACGGCTAATTTAATAGGACTTCAGAAAATAAATGTAATTGATTAATTTAAACACATAATATGGTGTAGACTACATTTTTCCCAGTTTTGCTGTATACGTTACAATGAACATACCTGATGCATCTGTTTCTAACTGTAAACAAGTTTTTCCATAAAACAAGCACACATAAGAACATTTGTGAAGTGTGAGATTACAACGCGCATTGATACTCAAAGAATAAAAGAATAGCAGAATTGCTATTACATCAACGTTTTTCATCTTACATTAACATTATCAATACTTTACCAAGACCAATGAAGGATCAGCTCATAAAGAGCTGCAAATAGGTAGCCAGCTGACCGCTGAATCATCGTCTTCGAACTTAGTAGGGAAAGTGCGCTTTGATGTTGTCGGCAAGTGGTGTTAATAATTAAGACAATGCCCACCGCTGGTTGGATAGCCCACTTTAAATTGAACAAACCATTATGAATGTTTTACTTAAGCACTGCCTCAAAATTACTTCAAAAATGTCTGCCGTAGCAAATTGGTGAGGCTTGTGGGGATGCACATTCAAATAGCTAAGAAATAAGAAGCAATCAAAACGCATGCATGTTTTTTGAGAACATATTGGGGTTTCAATAGGCTGTTCAATAGGCTGTCTATTGCAATTGACAAATGTCGCATCAGCCAGGCTAGCAAATAGGCCGTTTAGATGGTATTTTATGGTCATCATTGCACACGTGCTGCATGAAATTACAGAGTTAGAGTTGGATAGTGGCAGAGTAGCAAATGGAACATCCTCTAAACAAGGGATCATTTGTTTTGTTTTTGTCCTTCATATGTTGGTAAAATAATAATGTGTTAGCTTCAGTTTTTGGTGATCAAAGTTTCGAGCCTAAATATTTTAATAATTAAATAGTTAAATTAAATTGACTTTTATGGCTAAAAAGCACGTAGCACATGGTTTTTGTGTGCAATGTCACTTGTAGATGTATGAAGATTAACACAGCATAAGGTGGTTCCCATGATTATTTCACTGCTACGAAGGCTTTAGAGGACAATTCCCCTAACTCTCTGCTAAATCATTTAGCTCTTCTATTGTGCCCCAACTTGACCCATTTATAGTTAAAGCTGAGTGTTATTTTCTTTCACGTTCTTTCATTGCAGAATCAAGGTTTTTCAGCCACCATTACGTAGATCATTGCTTCTTTGGTAATTGATCAATGCATACAGTATGCCTATCTTTTATCACAGACGAGAGCTGTGCTTATCTAAAAGAGTGAACACTGCTTCCCAGAGGAGCTCGGTATTACACCCGAGAACGTTTAACAGCTGTCAAACATGATTCATCATATGCTACACTAACATTTGCTAACGCTTGTAGGGAAAAGCAATTTGAATGCTCTTTTAGTAATAGTAACGTGGAAAGCGCAACGCAATTGATATGATCTAGAGCTTAGTTTAAACCTGGTCAATAGTCAGAACTTGCTGAGGTACTATCGCAGGCGTGAGGCGTTGCTATCTGAGTTGTGTAAAGAGGAGGGCAGGTCGGTTTTATCCAGCTGGAGGGAGACACCATGCGGTAAGGATTCTTCTTGTTCCACCACGGGGAGAAAGCAGGCTGTGGCAAATGGGTATCATCCCAGTTATCTCTGGCACACATTAATAGTCAGGGCAACCAGTCCGGTATTATAGGAGTTCATTCAATCTGATAACAGATTTGTAACTACAGTATTGATTGGGTGTCTTATATTACTTGAAATGTTTGTTATTGTCTGGAGTACCTACTACCAACCTTGTTCTGGATGGAAGTGAACTGTTTGAACATATGTGATACATTGTGTTTTCCAAAATCGGAAGGCTCCTGTGTACTGATATAAGTCTCAGTATGTGCTCCTAAAAGAATTGTGCCAAATTGAGCATAGTATCAATAGTTATGTTCTACGTGAAACCAAACTATTATTTTGTAAACGCACTACCTCACAACAGTTGTAAACTTCCACACACGAATCAACAGCACTGTTTATGTGAGCGGTGCAATTTCAAAAGCAGCTTCACCTGTGTTCTGGCACTCAAGAATATACAAATATTTTGCTTGTTACTGGCATTGTTTTGCTTGACCTGTAGACATTTAGTGCAGTATTTTTCACATAGCCTATTTAATCCTTGTTGTTGTACTTGCCGAGTTCTCAGTACTTGGCTGGGGACTTGGTTTTGTTTCAATTTGCAGTCTTGTTCCTAATGTATCCAGGTATCACTAGGGCTGTGGCCTCAACTGCCTCCCTGGCTGTATAAGATACCTCAACGCATCTCAGCACTTGGTGCTTCAATGGTGTTTTGGGAAACGAATCCCTGCTAAAACAAAGACATTCTGCTGAGTTGTTCTGTGAGAGTTAGTCGAGGAAGGATAGAGAGGAAGGCCTCAGTCTCCCACTTGAGTATCTTTGTTTTAAATATTTAGTTGAGATTTTAGTAAGCTTCTCTCAACCTTCCTGCTGTAAGTATATGTTTGTTTTCCACACCCGTCCTTTACTCATCAGCATCTTAGGCGATCCCCTGCCTGTCATTGCAAATCCTTTTAACCTACTGTATCCTACACACATATAACCCATGTGGAATTCCTGCTGTCAACAAAGAAGACTTCATCTCAGCCTATGCTGCCCTTCAGTACCTTTTGGCCCTGACAAAAACATAAATTACCCCAGAAAGCACTGTTACACCTGCCGCCCCCTCTTCTTTATCAAACTATGTGTTCTCTCAAACCCTGAGAATATCCAGTCACTGGGGGCAGTGGCATGAGTATCCTGGCTTTCCCATCCTGCTCCATGGCTGACTAACTCACTGAGAGCTAACAGAATAGTGCTACAGGCTACCGAGCAAAAGCAGAAGAAAACCAAACTTCCAGAGGACTGGTCATCCTTTATTGTGGTTCTCTCTACCTTTTTTACTCTATTTTTGCTGCTTAAGCCTTTTTTAAGCATCTGTATCTCACCTCAGGAAACTTTTTCACACCTTTTCCTCTCTCTTAAATCCTTCCTTCCTCTTTCTTTCCTATCTGTATATGACCTTGCCAACCATTTCGAAATGAAGGTTGACAAGATCCGCTCCTCTTTCACTGAACCTGTTCAAGCCTCTGGCACCACTGTCAGTGAACTCATTCCTTGGCCTCTTTCTCTCTCCTCTCTTCAGACGATCTGAATCTAGTGATGTCTGGCCATCTGACAACCTGTCCTCTTGACCCTATCCTTTCCTCCCTTCACTTCCTCCCAGGGAAGGCCTGCCCGCTCTAAGATTTGTCCATCACTCTTGACAACTTCCTTGTGGTCCCCTTACAGAGCGCAACATACCTTGTCGTGACACTCGAGATGGACCTCAAGTGTTATTCTCTGCAAACATCAAAGTAGTGACTCGCTCTTGTAGATTTATTCTGTACAACATCTACAAAATACGCCACTAATCTTACACAGGAAGCAACTCAGCGTCTGATCCAGTCACCTCATCTCCCGTCTGCTTGCCTATGGTACAGCAAAGTGAACTGCACCTCCCTGCCTGCTGGCAATGCTTAAACCCTACAACCCTTTCCGTGCACTCCGATCTGCCACTTCTGTCTTTTGGCCACCCAACCCTCACAAGTGGGCAGCTCCTGCTCAGCCAAGGCAAAACCTTTCTCTGTCTTAGCACCTCAATAGCGAAACACACTTCCTCTTGAAGCCAGAACAGCAGAGTTCCTGCCAATATTCCGAAAGCATCAGAAAACCTACCTCTTTGATGCGTATCGTAATTAACTTGTGTATCTCCTCACTCCTACTACCCGAAATAAATGCACTTAACATTGACTTCTCTGGCACTACCTTTGCCAACTAAAGGCTACAATAAAGGAACGTGTACTTATTATGATGGTCAGATGCTGGCTTTTCAAGACACCTTAAGAGGAATGCACTCATTGTAAGTATGACTAAAATGTAAATGTAAAAATTAACTTCAGTGCTGACCTAACATTGGATTTAACTCGCTAGCAAAAATCACAATTTACGCAAAATAACTGAAATGGACAAATTAGTTCAACATTGTGTAAATGCTCCATAGTAGTAATAATTTTCAGTAACTACGCATACTTTTGCTACAGAAAGGGACAAAATAGCTAGTACATGCTTACTCCCAGAATTGAGAGTTGTCCGTTTGGTCCCTCTGGCCTCTGCCTCTTCTACCAGTTTATTTTGGGGATGTGGATGGTTTCCAGAACTGCCAGGTTGATCAGACCTGGAAAGTCATTGCCATCTGTTGCACATGCTGGAGCCCATTCAGATTCATCCATGGACACATCATGATTCCCGATAGCAATAAATTCCACTCCTAACGTGAGATACAGTTTTGTAAAGAAAGCCGGTTGCCGGATAAATCCTTGACAGATTTGCGTCAGTTTACCAGCAGCTAATAAATATTGTTGGCTTTTTGGTTTGAGCTAGCAGTCTATACTAGCTAACGTGAGCTACAGGTTTGTAAACAAACCGGATACAGCCTCCTCACAGACCGATGCATCTGTGCGGCAGCTGCTTATACATTTTCCATAATGAATTTACAGCAATAAATATTGATATATTATTATGTTTTGGCAATTTATTTTCAGGAGAACATACAGAGATCTATATCAATATACCGTGGCCTTTCCGTTTTAGAAAAAATAAATGTATCGTGTATTGTCTAACACTACATTGATTTCCATTTTCACTTCCATTTTAGCCCACTTAAAGACTGTTGGACAAGTAAAAAAAACTCAAAACTAAAATAATTTCACCTATAAAAAAAAGTCTTAACTGGGGTAGATAATCTGTAAATAGGTTAAGAAATAGCAAACATTTGATATTCGAAATATAGCAAACATGTCCTTCCTAGGTAAACATAGAAGTTCTGTGCACTGTCAGCTATCATCACTTTTCAGTCGAGGTAGAGGCTGTGCTGGGTAATTGTACCATGCCTTTGGTGCCTGCTCTTCTATTTGGGGACAAAGCCCCAGGGGCTTTCTCTCTGTTTTAATCACTTTTGGGAATTTTAAGAGAGGTTAATCTTCCCAAAGTGACATATTGTAAAAAAAAAAACAAAAAAAAAAGAGAATGCTTTCAGGTTACTTTTTCTTTAATAGAAAAACTTAAACGTAGTAACCTTTCAGCCACACATTTAGATTCTGAGGGGCAGGATTTTTCTGCCCTCATTAACAGTGTGACGACCTACAGACCAAGTGTGGGGTTGGAGCAGACGGTGGATTTGTGTTCATTGTGAGCCGCGTGGTGTGGTGTGTTGACAGCTGGCCAGGTTCGAGTTGGTCTAAAACCATGTGCGCTCTGTCAGGGTTGTACACACGCCTTCTTTAGGATTGATGAATTGCCTGCTTTCTTGATTAAACCCTCCGTCACTTCTCAACAAAACAAAAATCCAACAAAAAAAGAATGGGTCGAAGAGGAGGTAGGAGATGCAACATGTCTGGGAAATCTGTCATCTTCAGTCATGTTATGTGCAGATGTGATATGCAGGCAAGATTGACATTTATTACCGAAATATTAAAAACTAATTCACATTGATTTTGCAAGCTTTTCTGACTTGACAGTTCAAGCTCATTTTAACACGAATGGAATATTCACAACAGCGCCAACCTTTTTTCTTTTTTAACCAGCATTTCTTTGATCAAACTGAAGTTTTTTTGCCAATTATTTTCAATTGCATTGACATGGGAGCTATTTATTCCACTATGTAATTTTCATGAAATGTGCATTTATGAATTGTAATAAAAAAAGTATATATATATAAAAACACACTATAAAATTACATTTGTACTGAAGCCGCTTTACTACCTAGGCTATTTTGTGTATGTGGGAGTATTCATACGATACATAAATATTTTTAATATATTTACATAAATATTTCCTTTTGCTTAACTTCAATATATAGCATAATAAGATGATTGTGTTTTCACTGGTGTTCCTATACTATTTTCTGTATTATGCATCAATGAAAAAGCATATCATATGCAGCAGATAAATATAAACCTCATAAAAAGTAATACATTAACATATCTATTGCATTAATCAAAATATCCTGACATTGGCCTTGATATAATATATTATGCAGTGCAATTATTTCCCAATCCATTAAAAGAAGTTCAATTAACAGACGGAAGACAGTTCATCTTTCGGATGGGAGGGGGGAAAAAGGACGATATAATATTAACTTGGGTTTGTAAAATATCATGGCAGAAGGATGACAATGATTTTAGATTTTCCGGAACTGATATTAGAATTCTTATTAAACTATGTGCATCTGCTTTTAATTTGTTCCAAATAATTGGAAAATGCAATGGAGATTTCCAATTAAAGTGCCACTTTACTCTGTTTAATAATACCCTCATAATATAGCTTATCAAATGACAGGTGAGTTGGTGTATGAATAAAACATAAAGCCTCGTAATAAGAGACAGAAAAAAGAGACAGTTGTTGGGAGGCTTTTAAATGCTCAACATAATTTGCATATATTAATCTCCTCTTTTCAGCCTTATCAAGCATTCCACTGTATTTGAAGTTAAAATAGTCGTGACAGGCAGGGGTGCGCTTGGTTTTTCCAAGGATTTATTACAATAATTCTGGATCTTTAATAAGCCAATATGACTGATCCTCTGAGTTCTGCAGAATTTGGTTAATTGTTCCAGATGGTGCTCACTGATTATGCAAAATGACTTTCTACTCTTTTTCCGAACTACACAATTTTTTTTATTCAGTAACACAAAGAAAAAAGATTATTTTTGGCCCACTACTTTCATTAAGAGGCTTCTCATCAGGTTTCAAACAAAAGTTCCGTCTTATCTCACTCAATTTTACAGTGCTTGCGAAGCAAGAGCAGAGCCTCTGTTAATCTTCAACTCTAATCTTAACCCACAATGATGTATCTCAACTACCTTTGCGCTAGAGTGCCTGTATTTGATAAAAATGTTTTTTAGGCAGGATTAAAATACACATCCTCTGGCTACTGACACAAAAGTAATACATAAGTTGTTCTTATTCAATGGCTTAGTGGCACCTCTGGTGGTTTAGTAAGAATAGAAGAACACGTGTGATGTTCCCTTCTTCAGTAAAGTGTACATCCAAAGAATAGCAGAATTCTGTTTAGCTGAATTGATCAAATGTAACACATATTACACTATTGGATGGATTTCCTGCAGTGTTTTACCACTAATATACACGTTTTAAAATATGAATTGTACACTCATCTTAATCAGAAACAAAAGTGAAAGGGTTTTAGTCGTATTAAGGCATGATAAACTTAGCATTTTTTTGTTTATGATTTATTGATCAGTGGAGAGTGAGAAGATAGAAGGCTTGAATCACACTTACTTACATAGTGAATGGCTTTATAAGTAGCTTGTCATCTTCTTATATAAAATAATTGTGGGTATTCATATCTTTAATATTACAACTATTTCCTTTTGTCAATACATTTTACTTTAAAAGCACAATGTTTTCTAATTATAAATAAAATGTAAGCATATTAAGGTACAATATTAATCAAAAAAATATTTAATTCAATAGTACAGAACCCCACTAGACTGAAATAAGTTACCTTTAATAACTTGACATTTACAGGCCAGACTGGTATATGAACTCACATCTCTGCTAGCTCACTATTCTTCCCTGGGATAAAATCTGTGTTCCATTACTCTCAGGGGACAGACATGGAGGCCATCGACGATGGGTCTGTCACAGGTCTCTCAACACCTCCATGTACAGCCGGCTTTGTAATCACAAATACAATAAGAACGTGATGTAAATATGCACAAACAAAACGATCATTAAATATAGTTTGAGGTGATTTATAGCCTAACTAATGATCTCCTGATACATACTGCAGTGTGATTTGAAAAGCACAGTGATATTCTGAAATTAAGCTGTTTTGGTGCATCTAGGGCTCCCAGAAGCAAAATCAAATAGTTTAGATTGGTTGCAAGGACTTTGAAGTATGCTTTAAAAATCAAATAGCCTACTTTACACAAATTGATGTGTAAAGAATAGGCAAGTGGATAAATTATGTATATACACAATCACAACTGTGTATAACATAACAATGGGCCTGATAAAAAAAATAACTTTCCATTTCCATAATAGAATATAAATTGTAATTGAATAAACAGTTTTGTCTCTCTTACCAAATAATTTCAGGCCCACTCACCCACATACTGTACACTGACCTACACATTGACATGTAGAAACATTCTTTCAAGTGTCAACCTATCCAAATGGCTTTAACTAATAACCTGTTTCACCAGGAGAGTAATCGTGTGCTTATTAGCATAATTAATGATAAATGGTGTGGCGGCATTGGTGGATTGGTTTAGGGGGATGATGAATTGGTTGAGGCCCAGTTTAGTGGCTGCCAAAGAGGCCTTTCTGGCTGTCATCCCTCCTGCTTCTGCCCTGGCACAGCTCATTACTCACCATGTGAGATGCCACTTTACATCGCACGTTACTGTGAGCGAAGAAAACTTAATAACGCCACCCACCACTGTGAGTATTGCGCTGTGAGAGGGCTAGGAATGTGGGGATGGGGGTACGAGTGACCTTGGCCTAGTACCCCCCCCCCCCTCAGAGGGCACTAGGCCATGTGACTTTGCTCCAGTGTTCTACACTGTTCCTAGTTAGGTTTGTAGGGGTCTACTCCTTGCATCATTAGGGTTAGTTTGCCCACGGAACCGCTAATTAAGAGGGGATTTGTGTAATTGTGCCTTCTGCTGGGTCCCATCCGGTGCATGCAATTTACTGTCAGCTCTCTGCCAGCTTTTACACTTGTCCAGAGAGGCGTACCCCATTTATATACCCATTCTGCTGCACATTTTCCAGCACCCACAGCTGGGGCTCAATGCTGGTACCACTGTTAAATCTTTAAAGACAATGTGCTGCTCATCAACTTCTGGTCTCCATTCAATTCCCCAACTTGTGCTAAAAGTGACGTTCGCCTTTGTTGTAAAACGACCGTGCACGAAACATTTCATGACGCTCATTGTATTGTACAAGCATTTTACAAAGAATGCGTGAAAAGAAAGATCCGGAAAATGCACGATTGGCCATTTTATAGGTTTGTAGGTTCCATTTAAACATTTTAAATAAAAAAGCTGGAGAATTACAGAAATGATACAGCTGTTCCAATATTTCACTGTTTTTGTATTTTTGCTGACAGCAGACAGCCGTCTGTAGGTGTGTTGCTCGTTCTACCCACTTTCTAGAAGACTGATGGAATAGTGCCCAAGTGGGACTGCTTCCTGGCTGCAAACCCTGTACCCGTTTTCAAGGGCTGCTTGTCACACGATGGAAAAAAACAACTTCTCTTCCTCCTTGCTTAATACCCCTCCACTCCTCCTCTCCGTCTCTGTAAACCTAGGAATGTTTTGTAGCTCCACTGCTGCCTAAAATTCTGCAGAGACAATGATATAATCCACCTGTACTAATGATCAAGTGAACTGTGTCAGAGAACAAAGCCCTTCAATCTATCTGGGACTAGCTGTTTGTCTTAAAACCACTTTTTTTGCTGGGCTTTTTACTTTTTACTCTAGATCTTTCTAACGTAGGAAGGTTACCATAAGTAGGTGGCATTTGGCCCAAGGTCCAGACCTGGCTTATTTATGTTTTGTACGAAAATACTGGTTTTAAATAATCCGGAAAAAAATTAGAATAACATCGCGATGGTAATTTACTTTAGACTAATAAAGTGATTATATTCTGTAGCGGTTATCCTCAGCAACATTTATTTTCCTTTACAGTCATCGTAAAGATAACACATACTGCTTTTCGTCGGAAGACTTCTAGAATTCTGTCTGGAGGAATGGACAGGAGAAGCGCGAGAGGAGAAGGAATGGAATTCATAGAGCCATAGTCATTAAAATCATCTGAAAATAGCAACGCGTGATCATCTGTTCTCATAGCACGGGTCAGGAGCTCTGACACCTCCAAAATTCCTCCTGTCAGGGTAGGGGGCCATTTGTATTCTCTCTCATTAGGCAATTTGACTAATGACCTGCTGCGGCTGCAGAGCTACTGAGAGCCCCTCCGCCTCGCACCCTCTCTCCTGCAGCAGCCTGAACACACAGTCTCTGTTGGAATGGCCCAGATGGCACGCCCGGGCCACAAAATAAACCACCATATCTCAGAAACGCTGTCAGGACAGGCCACTATTTCTCATGTGGGGAATTGTCAGGGTAAGGTTTGTGAGTGGGCAAAAGAAACCATTCTCCCTATTGTTCAGCCTGGATCCACTCTCCCGTTGACTTGAAAGGAGGCAGAGATTGTGGCCAGAAACAGAATAGTCTCTGGATTCTGATGTGGCTGTGAACACAGCCGAGATGATTGGTTAACAATGTGTATTTAAAGGGAAGTCCAGGTGGAAACGGGAAACTCCCCTATTAACGTTTCCAAACGGAGTAGGTTAGGTCTGTTTGTCACCATCAGAGTTGCTACACTCCCACTGGCTGTCCCTTACTCTATCTCAGCAGAAGTACCACAGTAGTGTAACCCAGACATAACATCATACATCATTTGTTCAATTTAAGATAACATGCATATAATGTTAACTGACTAAATATTTAATACACACCAGTTTCCCAAAATAACCTTGTGACTGTGTTAATCTAGAACTATTACTGGAGCTTTGCTCAGCCATCGTGTGGTGTTATGTAATTGTTACAAACCAAGAAACTAAAATGAAAACCTCGATGACAGCATAAAAGGTTAATAGGATATATGGGCATACAGGCCGTCATTTTAATCATAGGCTATTAAAACCAATGTAACATTAAAACATATGTAGTTCAATCTTTTTAATGTCCGACTGTTTTAGTGTGGAGTTTGCTGCAAACATGGCTTCCAAATAAACAGTGCTTTGCAAATGTTTCAATGTAACATTCGTGATTCAGTAAGATTTTTGAAATGGTCAGGGTTCTAAATACATTTGCAAGCAACTGTATTCACTTCCAGTAAAATGTTTGATGCTTTTTATCTTTGCAATTAGTGTTTTTTTTTTAAAACAAATACAAAACAATAGTACTATTAAACAAGTATTGTTATAATTATGAACTTAGTTTATGGTCATCTCCTTGAGAAACAAAAGTAAATCAAGTGAATGTAATGCTTAGAATCTTTCATCAGGCACCAAAGTACACACTCATCACATAGGAGATGAAGTATTACAAGAAAAGCCCTTGATATAGTGCTGAGCAGCAAATTAACCTTTTTCTTGGTAAAAAAACCCAACTAGAACATATTGCAGAATGGTATTTATTGGCCTATTCTTTATGTCAAATAACTTTTTTAACAACAAGATACTTTTAAATTACTGATGTTTATTTGTATTTATTCTGTTATACACTGTTTTCATGACCAACACCTACTGTGCAGAAAATACTTTAAAATCAATCTTAGGTGTACTCAAACATTTGCACTAATATTTTAAGAAAGCTACTGTTCATTTGCAATTAATGGTACTGTAATACCATTGATGCATTTAAAGCATCCAAATGTACCAAAGATGGTGGTAGTTCACTTTTAATGTAACATTTGTTAATTTTGGAGTGAGCATGATAAGCCAATATTTGTAACCATAGGTAAAAAGGTCTGGTGGATTAATCCTAATGGTAAGACAGAATTTGACTGGTGAAAGTTGATATGAGGGCAGCACAGCTTTTCTTTCGCAGTGTTTAAATAAACACAATAATACATCTTTGGCCATGTTAGGAATGTATGGTTAGCACATTTGTTGGCGTAACTCCCGGCGCGTGTGTACGACGCATGCATGTGTGTGTGAGAAAGCCCTGGAGACACTGGATATGGTTCATAGCGAGACTGAATCTAAGGTCCTCAGTGACAGTGCCTCCAACAATAGAAGTGTGAGGGATTAATGCCCAGTACAGCGTATGAGGGAGCTTTTCCCCTTCCCGTCCTGAAACAGCCATTCTTCTGTGCCCAGGGGCTGGAGATGACAATGCAGCCATTCCTCATCGCATCTGACGGAGCCATTAATAAGGCAATGATCCACACGGGATCCTTGCTGACTCTGTTCTTTACACTGCCATCAGTCAGGCCAAAGGGCCCTTGGCCGCTAACACCACTGTACTTGTGGTTATCGTCATGATCACTGTTGTCGTCATTGTCATGTTTCTTAAGAGAGACCTGAGTTGATCACCTGTGAATATTTGAATGGACATTAGTTTGACAGAAAATGAAGCATTGTTACTATAATATTTACATAAATATAGACTGGCTGTGGATTGATCACGGGTCTTATATTTGTTTGCCTTGCCCAATTTTCTGGAGCCTAGTTAATTCCCCAGAAGAATTCTAATTCTAAGAATTTTAGTATATTGAGTACACTTTTAGCAAAAGGGTTCTATAGCTATCCCTAAAATAAAACACTTGATAGGTCCCAGGAGAACAATTTGTGGTTTCAATTGGAACCTTTTTGGGTTCTATGTCAAAGCCGCTGTGGGCAAAGGGTTCTTTAAAGGGTTCTCTTATGGCAACATCCAAATAACTATGTTAGGTTTTAAATAGCACCTTTTTTGTATGGTTGTATGGTTTGGACTGGAAGTGTTTTATCCAGAAGATTGGACTAACATGGCTACACATCTTAAATAAAAATGCAGCTTTTGTTTATGTAAAGAGAAGATAAATCCTGCCAGATCTTGTCACTAACTAGTAAATTATTGCTTTGAAGACATTATTAATATCATTGAATTATTCTGAAGGCATTACATGTATCATGGAACACTGTGAAGATTGGTATTGAGGAGTGGAGGCAAGGTGATGCTAAAGGATTGGGTTTGGGGTGTTCCGTCAAAATTGATGACAGGGCAAGGAGAACGCTTCCAAGACACCAACAGCAACCTTATTGGAGCTCAAGCTATTTCTCACAGAAACTAGGCACCTCCAGCATGGTACAACACTCCACAAATCTAAGCTGTCTGGTAGGATGACAAAATTGAATAAATTTCTAAGTCAATTTAAATTTCGCAAAAACATAAAAGTGCTATAGTCAAATGTTGGCCTTAATTCCAAAAGCAACACCAATGTGGCTCATCGTAGTACACAGTACCTACTATCAAACATAGCAGTGGCAACAGCACTCAACGCGACTGCTTCTCTTCAGCGTGGACAGAGACTCTAGATAAGGTAAAGAGAATAACGCACCAAATAAAACGTGTTCCGGTGCAAATTCTGCTGCCCTCGGCCAGAAGTCTGACCATAACAACAAACCCACGCAGACACCAGAATCAAAAGAAGGAACCGAGGTACTGGACCTGTTGACTGGCCTAAAGTAGGATGCTCACAGGAGATTCCCTTCCAAGTTGACAGCTTGAACACTACTGCGTAAAAACGCTCAAATCCAGGTGTGCCATGTGGACAGAGGTCTATGCGAACACCCTCAGTCTTGTATCCCAGAGTAAAGGCACTTCAAACATTGTTGCATACAATATCCTATCACATTTTAAGAAAAGGACTTGCATGATCTGTATTGATATTAGGCATTGCAAACATGATGTGTAGACCTTTTATATCCCGTACGTGTCCCTGGTAAGGCATCCATTCTGGCCCAGTGCACTGGGCTCCAACTTCCTCAATAATTCCTGGTGTGAGACTCACCGGTACGGATGCAGCAAGAATACTAAGTGAGATCTGATTTAAAATGTAATCCTTGAACAATAATGAAACATCCCAGCCTAGATTAATCTGTCTGTTACACACAGATCCATCAAAAGAGCACAATCTGCTCTTCCTATTGCTGGGTATTGATTCTAATGTATTCCCCCGCCTACCTCTTTGCTCCCCGTGACACAGTAGCACATGTTTATTCACTTGTTGTTATGGGCTTAAACAAGCCATCATACCCACCCAATCATCCAGTCCTGCTGTTGTAGATAGCCCTTAACTAGCACTGCTGATACAAAGTCCTGCTGTCGTTGATAGCCCTTAACTAGCACTGCTGCTACAAAGTCCTGCTGTCGTAGATAGCCCTTAACTAGCACTGCTGCTACAAAGTCCTGCTGTCGTAGATAGCCCTTAACTAGCACTGCTGCTACAAAGTCCTGCTGTTGTAGATAGCCCTTAACTAGCACTGCTGCTACAAAGTCCTGCTGTCGTAGATAGCCCTTAACTAGCACTGCTGCTACAAAGTCCTGCTGTTGTAGATGGGCCTTAACTAGCACTGCTGCTACAAAGTCCTGCCCTCAGACGGTTAAAACACAGGGCAGACTTTTTCAATGGTTAAAGGATGATGGTTAATGAGGGCCAAAAGTGAGCCTGTAATCAGTCCTAACTCCTTGTGTAGACTTACAGCAGTGGCTTGTAATAGTTTCTGCATAGGCTGGTGTTTTCCTCATGGCGGTCGCAGCCATTAGGCAAGGTTGGCTGTGCCCATGGCACTGAAAGGACAGGGGCCCCATAATACCTACTTTTTTATTTAAATTTTTTGTCTTAAGATCTTATCCTGTCACTAAAAATTAGGTTTAAATGAAATCATAACTTTGAATACATGATTTATATTTGATACAGAACCCCCCTCTCTTACTCAGATGGTCTGTCCCATATTGTTTCTCACGGCAGCAGTTACTACTTGTGTCATAAACGTGAAAGGCTTAGCGGCTTTGGCTACTAGTACTGAATATGACAGTTTGACAGTCACATAAGAATGTGCTATCCCTGACCCGGACCATCATGGACGAGAAAACAGACAGAGGTTAAGAAGACATTCCATCATGTCCTTCTTCTAACGTCACACATTTCGATTATAATGACGCCAATGTTGATGGCGGCAGTGCTACTGATTACAAATGAGTGGTGTTGATGTTTCCCTCCCCTGGCTCCCCAAGTAATCTGACTGTAGCGATACAAACTATAAGGTATTTGGGGCCCTCCCAGCTGACAGACAGCTGACAGACAAGGAAAGGTGCAGCATACTGAGAAAGGGAAGGTAGGCCTACATGAATGCACTTGACAGATCATGATTAAGAAATTGTACACTTGAACAAAGTGGCTTGGTGATTTGGGCTTCACTGTAGCTTATAAGGGAGTATACGTACCCTTCAGAAAAGGTATGTTTCAAATGTTCCCGGTATGTCTTTGATATTGGAAAAAAAAAACTGATGTTGGGGCCTTGACCAGTTTTTGCCTAGGGCCCCCAAATCCCTAAAGCCGCCACTGCCGTAGGGCTTCATTCCACCGTGTGAAGTCAAAGGGAGATTCCAAAGACCTGATATGTAACACTTGCATGGGCACATTGCGGGTCACGAAAAAGGCACAGAATAAAGGAACATTCAAATTCTGCGGTTACAAATAACTTCACAAAGTTGCATCGTCCACAGACCACATTTAAAACAGACGGAAAACTGTTGTTTTTAAATGTGGCTGAGCTGTAGCAGTTAGTTCCCCCGCTCTCTTAAGTAACAGAACAGGAGTCTTTGTGTCCCCTGTCACCGTGTGTTAATTTAAACCCTAATGTATTTTATAAACAAAGGGCTGCTCTCTAGCCTGACAGTGGTGACACTCTGATTCCCATGCAGGCTGCGTGGCAGTATGGGGTTACACCATTAATAATCAACTGGCAGCCATCACACCATTTTAACCATGATCATTATGATAAAGGGCATCCACTTAATTACAGGCCTGCTTAATTATAGCTCTGTTGAAGCTCATTTGTTTGGTCAAATGCTAATTACACCACCA
>JACXGK010007000.1:5433-26896 GCA_016801125.1 Novumbra hubbsi | reverse complement strand
CTGTCGTTTGTGGTCTCTTTAATCCCTGGCAGACAAAGACTGTCGTTTGTGGTCTCTTTAATCCCTGGCAGACAAAGACTGTCGTTTGTGGTCTCTTTAATCCCTGGCAGACAAAGACTGTCGTTTGTGGTCTCTTTAATCCCTGGCAGACAAAGACTGAGTAGTATGTGGCGGCTTTAGTCCCTTGCAGACATCATCAGCATGAAATCAAAATGGCAACATTGAGCACAAAGCAGCCCAATGATGTATTAGGAATACATGAATGGCAGATCGGAATAAATGAATACAATTTCAGGAAGTGAATGAAGCCTCCGCTGATTTACAGGAGACTGGGTACAAACAGAGGCTATGGACACATATAGACCTGAATATGAGGGGATTGGATTTGAATGGAGTAATACAGCATGGTTTTAATTTATTGACATCTCTCTTTTTTGACACACACAGTTGCCAAATTTGGGGAATAAAATGCTGTGATTATGCAGCATATGTGATTACTTTACTTTTCAGAGAGGCAGGCTTTTTTTTTTACCCCATTTCAATCCGACTGTTCCAAAACATTGCAATAACGTTCCCAAGGCTGGTTTCATCGAAGCGTCTCTGTAACAGTTTTCAGAAGGAGCCTGTGCTGAACGGCGGATGCGGGACGTGCATGCCTTTATAAAGGCTTATTACACAGTTACTGGGCATTAATACATCTGTTATAAGCCATCACCACACTTTGTAAGTTTGTAATTAGTTTGAACACCTGCACAAACGATACAACACATTTGTTTTACACAGACAGCCGTTTACCTCAGAAAAGCAAGCCAAGCTGAGGCTGGAGATGACGACCCCCCCCCCCCCCACATCAACCTACCTGACTTATAGTATGGGGCTGGCACAACCTGCTGAAAGATGACCTCCACCCCATCTACTTGGGTATTGGGAGGAGCGATCAGATAGAGGAGGCCCCCCCACAGGTTGCACACCTGCATCATCTGGGAGTCGATGGGGAAACGCTCATGGACCACTGGTGCCCTCCTCAGCTCACCGGCACCGCCGATGTTGTCGGTCTGACAGCCGACCTGGACCTGGCGGTGACATCAATCAATCAATCGACAAATCAACAAGCTTGACTTTAAATCAAACCAACATCAAAATGCTGATTTACTGTTTCTTTTTTGATTAGAGATACAGAACATAAGTGTGTGGAGGTTCTGTCGGATCTGGTACCTGCCAGTCTTTCCCGATGATTTCCTGCGGCATGGATATGTGGGTCTTCATCCCAGGGGACAGGTACATGCCTGTGCTGAGCCACTGGGGCCCTCCTGAAACACAGGTCTGAGCTGTAGGATATCGGTCAAACACCACAAACCCTACAAGTGCCTTCTTACTTGTATCGGTTACAAATGCTGATGAAACCCTTAGTAGTATTACTTTTGTCCAATACTTTTAGGGTTTGACTACATAGTTAATAAGCCAAATTATGAAGTGGGTGAATTGAATTCTGAATGCTGATTGGCATGTTATAGTAGACCACAGGCATGACATTATATAATTGCATTGGTAACTAGATTAAAATAGTAATAAGGCCTCTCTGCACTTACTGTTGATGCATCATACTTTAACATCAGCTCCTAGTCATGGTATATTGGCCATATATAACACTCAGGATTTTTTCCTGAATGGAACCATTAGCATCCGGGGCTAACAGGAAGAAGAGGACCGGCTCACCTGCCGTGCTGCACCTGATTAGCTTCCAGGGCTAACAGGAAGTAGAGGCCGGACTCACCTGCCGCGCTGCAACTGATTAGCTTCCAGGGCTAACAGGAAGTAGAGGCCGGACTCACCTGCCGCGCTGCAGCTGATTAGCTTCCAGGGCTAACAGGAAGTAGAGGCCGGACTCACCTGCCGCGCGGCAGCTGATTAGCTTCCAGGGCTAACAGGAAGTAGAGGCCGGACTCACCTGCCGCGCTGCAGCTGATTAGCTTCCAGGGCTAACAGGAAGTAGAGGCCGGACTCACCTGCCGCGCTGCAGCTGATTAGCTTCCAGGGCTAACAGGAAGTAGAGGCCGGACTCACCTGCCGCGCTGCAGCTGATTAGCTTCCAGGGCTAACAGGAAGTATAGGCCGGACTCACCTGCCGCGCGGCAGCTGATGGAGACCCTGTGGTTCGGCCAGACGGGTTTGAAGCTCAGGTCCTTGAACAGGTAAGGCAACAGGGCGTCCGGGTCCTGGCAGGCCTTGAACACCTCCGGGCCCACGCTGAGCAGCAGATGGTCCCGGGCGTTATTCACCGGGCAGGCGTGGTCCACCCGGGGGATGCCCGTCTCCTTCAGGACGTCGGTGAGCATGGACACCACGGAGGTGTAGGAGGCGCTGTCGTGCGCCCGCATCTTCAGGTAGTTGGAGCAGTCGCAGCCGAGCTTCTTCAGACGCGCCTCCTCGTGCCCGGCCAGCGCCTCGCCGGTGGTCACGTGACCCGCGAAGCGGTGCAGCAGGTGGCGGAAGTGGTACCCCTCGGAGGCGTTCTGGCCCGGGACCGGGGCTTTGATGCGACAGGCTTCCAGGGTGCTCCCCAGCAGGCTGAGGCCCATCTTGTTGAGGATGCGGTTGCCCGCGTACTCCGTCATGGGGTTCTGGCCCGGGTGGGTCTGGGCCCAGTACCAGGCGTGGCCCCCGATTAGCAGGCCTCCGCCCTCGGCCACAAAGTCCTGGATGTTCTCCGCGTTCTCGCCGCTGTAGCAGGTGCCGACGTACACGCTGAGGTCGGGCCGGAAGCCGGTGTTCTGGCAGGGCAGACCCGACTGGCTCAGCAGGGGGACGGCGAAGTTCAGCTGCGGCAGGACACCAACCGGGCCATTGCGGCCCTCGTCCAGCCAGCGGAGGGCATTGATCCAGAAGGGGGCCATTTGCTCATGGCCCATGTATCCTTCATGGGTGACCACGATGACTCGGCCTTGGCCATAGTACGCCCCGGCCAGAAAGGCCCGGCCGTCCGGCGTGGCGCCGATGGGGAACGCCAGAGGACCGTGCACCAGCACCTCGGAGGGAATAGCCCCGCTACGGATTTCAAACTCAGACACGCCCCGGAGAAGAAACTCCAGGTCATCCTTAAAGTCTTTGCCTATCCTGGGTACAGGAGGGAGAAGGGAGTGTGGGATTAGACAGGAGGGAGAAGGAATGTGGGATTTGACAGGAGGGAGAAGGAATGTGGGATTAGACAGGAGAACGGAGGCATTAAATTACACAAGACAAGGGAAAGTAGAAAAACAGTAGTGGTGGCCAGGACATTTAGATGGGCTGTTGGTTAGTTATAGTGGGTTATGATGAAACCTATCTTGTAGGTTTTTATAGCGGATAAAGTGAGCTAGTATAATTGGACTAGAGTCAGTACTATAGCATCATAAGACGTAAGGTTTTTAAGATTGCAAAATGTCTCAGTAGAGCAGTGTCTGTCTGCAAATATCCATGGGGGATTTATTGCCGTATCACCAATGGTTGAGGCACCCGACAGATAGAGGAAGGTGGAAATGCAGAGTTCTCCGGCATTACACTATTTCAGCCATTAAATGAGTTTGTTTGCTAACATTTTCAAATGTGACATTTTTACCTGCGCTAGACAACATTTAGAAGGTGAAGTAGACACATGACCAGTTCAAGGAAGGGCTTAGTCTAAGCCACACAGGGAGACTCCATAACCTGTTTTACAAGGTTTACTTCAGATACACCTTCATGTATTTCCTTGTGGTTCATGCAAATGTTTTGATAACTTAGTAATAACACAAACATTTGTTTGGGTTTAGTGGGACTGGGGCTGTTATAGTATGTAAGGAGACATGTGACATGCCGTTAAAATGCCCTAAAATTAACTCTGTTACTCTGTTACTCTGTTACTCTGTTACTCTGTTACTCTGTTACTCTGTTACTCTGTTACTCTGTTACTCTGTTACTCTGTTACCTTAGACATGGTCACTTTTTACCAAGTTAATAACAGTGAGTGTTATATTTACCAGGATAGTTAACTGACAATAGTCTATTATTTACAGCAAGCCATGTTGCAATTAGGGTTACCTACTTCACTTAACTTGTTTTGAATAGAAGAACCACTTTTTTAAGACATCTGGCCCAAAATATCACCATTTATAAATTTTTGCTTCCTCCAATTCCTCCGTGAAGACCCCAATACTTACGGCACAGACAGCCAGCTGGAGGGGATCTGGGGAGGCACAGGGAAGGTTCCCAGCTCCCCAGGTTGATCTGAGAAGTAGATCCCGGCCACACTGGACACCTTGTTTGCAGGGAAATCTAACAGGGTGTTCTGGCCCGGGTTCTCATTGGTCCAGCTCCACGCCTGTCCGGCGATCAAAAGCCCGCCCCTCGTCACCTTCAGGAAAGCCACCATCTCCTTGACATCGGGGCCCAGGCTGTAAGCGTCCGTCACGTAGACCCCGTGGTCCGTGGAGAAGCCGCCCACCTTGGGCCGGAGGCTGTGGCCGCTCAGGGCGTCGGCCAGGACCTGACAGCCGGGATGGACCACCACCGTGGTGCTGGAGCACGGGGAACCGGCCAGCCATGTCAGGGCGTTCTCCATCAGGGCGGGGAAGGCGGTGACGTAGCTCTCGTGGCCCAGCACCACCAGCCGACCGTCCCCGTAGAAGGAGGCAGCCATCAGGACCTGCCCGCGGGCATTCATGGCCAGTGGGAAGGCATCGTGCCCGATCAGCACCAAGTCGCTGGGTACGCTCGGCCCGCTCAGGTCCAGTTGCCGGACGCCCCTCATTAGGCTAGCGTAGGCCTGGTGGATTCTGTTTTCCGTCATGGCTAAGTGGCTACCTAGGACCAACAAACCTGTTGGTATCGAGGATAAAAACGGATCAAATGACAGACATGTATAAGCACTAGTAATAAGTGCTTTTCAAGGACCAAAAGGTTGTCCTGGAGATTGAAAGTTTACAAGTATGCCTCTTCAAACTGTGAAGTAAAAACAACAATCAGAACAAAGTGTCTAAATGACCTTACCGATTTACAAGGCAGGACAGCAGGAGAGACCATAGAAACCGTCAGGAAATCAGTCAATGGAGTTCAGCGCAAGCAGAGCTGGAAACATTTAAACAACCCTTACTACCAGCGAGAGCCCAGCCCGAAACAAGGTAATGTTGGATGCTGTCATCAGAAAAGCAAAACAAGGAAGTGGGAGGGGTCACGTGACTTGCCAATGATTGGCCCCTGTGATCTTGGCAGAGGATGGGCCAAAAAGGGCAGGGACCTGTCAGCTGTGAGTCTGTATGAATAGCTGAGCTCAAGGCAATCATATGGGCGTAGTCCACTTACCCTAGGCTGTATACTAAAACCACCTGCCTGGGCCTGGCTCCTAAGTACCCGTAACTAATTGTTCTTACTCATACCTGGCGAGCATCTCCACACAGGTGGAGCCGGAGTACGGGGATGGCAGTTACAATACACCTGCATGCCATACAAAACAGGATGGCTAAACAGACAAGATAAACCGCACGCCCTTTTTAAAACAGACAGTGAATGTAATTTCGTATGCTGAATAAACCGACTCCCCGCTCAAAGGCTGTGACTAAAGTGACTAAGGAAAGAATACCCTATCCAATATTCCTTGATATTGGTAGTTAACAAAACTGTAAAGCTATGTCATAAACTTATTTTAACCTCCCTATTGAGATGTGTTTGTTGCTTTGCTTACAGGCTATGCAGCATCTGCTACCTGTTAGCATTTCACTAACGGACAGGGAAGATAATACAGCATGCAGATACTTTGCGATGTCACTGGGAAGACCAATTGCACCAACCGGATGTTCCAGTGTTAAAGAAGTCCCTGATAAGTCACTGAGAAATCTCAGACCCAAAATTGTTTGTGGCAAGGATGGGGCTTTTTTGATTGATGTATTTATATGTAATAACCTTCTCGGACAAAATGACTGAAACTTAAATAAGAAATGTGAAAACCTGTTTGTTTAAAAAGTGGCCTCTTTTAGTAATTGAATGTGATCCTCAAACAGGTTTTTCTTGTATTTTTAATTACAGAGGTTCACTATTTGTAAAGTAATCCCCTGCCGTTGTGTATAGTAATTGTATTTATTTTGTGGACCAAGTTGGTGGGTGCAGTTGACGTCATACAATATTTTCTTAGTCCCACTACCTGTGAAAAAAAATATTTTTAACAACTTTGTTGATTTCGAAGAACAAATTCAAACCCCTGGATGGTAAGTATAGTCCATCGAGATTAAATACGTATCTTTGTTGAAATTAAATGTGTTTTCACAAAGCCCTAATGAGTTTTTCTGCAATTAACACATCTGTCAGCCTACACAACGTACTGATCCAAATGGACACATCAGCAACAGATTCAGATTGACCCTGTTCCCTAGTAACATATAATATTGTACAGAATCTATTGGGACAGAGATTGGCCAGACTGACCCTAGTCCCAGACTGAGACATGGGTTTTCTGTAATGTATATCTGTATATGTTTCACAAATATGATGTGGGCAACCAAATATGTATTGCCAGTGGAACCTTTTAAAAGGTATTACCATATCAAAAAGAATGTTAGCATCATATGTTATCACAAACAGATTCAAAAGTGAAAAAAAAGAGAATAGAATAAGTTCGGAACAATATAGTCGGAACCATGTAGAAGACGAATGTTTCTAAACGAAAGTGTTTTTGTGACGGACCAATGAAAGTTACAAAGCGTTGCCAACAACCACATCTAAATTAGTACGTCTCGCTTCGTTGGTATCTATGTGGTTGTGAACTGAAAACAATGAGTACATGTTCTAATGACTGATGTAGATGTAATCAAAGTATGCCCATAGGCAACGCAAACCATACATGACTAGCTAAGGAATAGGTGAAACCTTCATTACGCAATGCTAGCCCGTTAGCTAACTAAAGTACAAGGCTAACACACTGGCTTGCGTTCTAGCTGACCGAGAGATTTGCAAAGTTAGTTAATTACCCAGTTTGTGTTTCGGCTAAAATAATTTCCCTTAACACGTGGTAACGTACTTTAACCTTACGTTTAGAAATGCTGTTGAGCGATTTAACTTAACTGTTTAATTAAATTTTTCAAGATATGTTGTGGACACAGTAATAATTCATGGTTCCTACCTTGCATTGTATGCATGCATATGCAGCAGTGTACACTGTTCAGTGAAGCCGGTGTTGTGTCGGAAACCTTACTCCTTCCGTGTGAACTTGCACGCTATTTACCGTTGCTGCGATATGTTTGCATGTCTTGAGATGTTCGCACTTTATACCGTTGTCAATTTATCCTACGTTTCTGTCATCTTAGTTGAACAAAACAGTTATTTGTGTCCTTACCAACAACTGTAAAATAAAAAGAATCGCTGTTTGTTGGCCCAAAAACCGCTTTCATGTGCGGTTTACTGTTAAGCTTTTATTCCTGTGTAGTTGTCGATAAACGCATAGGTTTTCCGAAAGTATACACCATCATCGCTGACATCTCTATCGTCTTATTTAACTATATATATATATATTATAATATTAATATTATATATATATTATATATATATATTATAATATTAATATTATATATATATTGCTTTTATTTAAACTGGTGGCCTGTTATGTGGACAAGGAATTACTTGTGACGCAGTAAGAAATGATTAACCATAACCTCTGTGTTTTAGTTGTGCACAGACACTACTCCTTAACCGTTTTACTAGAAATGTTTTTCCTGTCCAACCTGGTCCCAAGCCCTGTTCTTTGGGGAGTGAGAGTCTTGCAAGAGGTCAGTTTGGCAGGCTGACACATTAGAGCACCCTCTTCCTGGTCAACCAGATCCACCCCTTTAGAATAGTCAGTTCTCTGCTTCCTACAGAACAGCCTCTTCTTCTGCCCCAGAGGGGAAATGTGTACAACAGTTTTTGGAAAAATACTTGCCCATTTATAATTTGATGTGCCAATAGCACATTTCAGGGGTATGTGTACCATTGTGTTTTATCACCTCTTCGTTTTAACAGCACTCTGTAAGCGTGGGGAACAACGGAGACCCATTGCTGTAGTTTTCCCATTATTAACTTGCGTGGTGATAACATGAAAGCTGAGCCCATTAAGGCCCGGTGACTACTGAGGGCCTTCCTCACCAAAGGGATGTAATTTGTGTCTTTTTCTCCCATGTGCTCATGCAGAACTGGGAAACTGACTTGGTTTCTTTTCACCATTTAAGTTCTCATGTCAAACTGTGATCGCAAATGAAGTAGGCATACCAGCACTGTACTGTGCATCTGATCATGTGAAAATACTTCCCACACCTTCCGAATCGCCTGCTCAAAAGTTGGCTCCCCCTGCAAGGACACTGTTGGCAAACAGATAGTGAAGTCACTACGTTTGCAATTTAATCTTTCTCTATGGGAAAGGCAATCTTGTGTTTTCATATAATTTAGAAGGTAGGACAGCTGAACAAGTGCAGCCCTCAAATCTGTCAGCAAAGTATGTCATTATTGTGGTGACTATGAAACCTGACGTTATCAGAATGTCAGTCAAGGTCCCTGGTCACTCCGACAGCTCTAGGAGATAGCAGAGGAGGTGTCATGGGCTGGCACGGTTCTCTTACAGCTACAGCCGTCCTCCTCAGCCTGTCAAAGTCTCTGGTCTTCTGGTGCTGGTCTGCTCTCGGTCTGTCTTTTGACTTACTTTACCTCTGACTTATCCTCTTGCTTAGTATAATACATTGTTTGTTTAGTTAATATGTTATGTTTTAATTTCTATAAACAGACAGGCCTTTGAAAACCCTGTGAGTTCACTACTTTAGAAATTAGACATTTTCACTGAATACCCGTAGTTTATAAATAATAATATATATATATAATTTAGTACTTAGTCACACATGTTTTGAGTATACTGAGGATTTTGGAACAATTCTAGTGATGGCTCACTTATTTATGTTAAGAAACAAATGTTTTCATAAATCAAGGACAGTAGTCACTTACATAACCAGTATGTGGTTTGTACGTCACATTAAATGTTTCTTTTACTGGGGTAATAAGCAGGAATGCTTTGCATATACGTTGTGTTCTGTCATGGGAAAACGTGTTCTGTCATGGGAAACCGTTGTATTCTGTCATGGGATAACGTTGTGTTCTGTCATTGGAATCCACTGAGAAATTCCGCATGACCATATTTGCATCGGATTACGAGTGAGTTTGAGGATGAGGCACGAGAGGCTAGCTGAGGATAAACTCTTGACAGCTCTAGGAGATAGCAGAGGAGGTGTCGTGGGCTGGCACGGGTCTCCTACAGCTTCAGCCATTCTCCTCAGCCTGTTCTAAAATTTTCCTGTGGAAAATGTATTCAGTGAGCATAAAATACGGCCTAGCTTTCTTACTAGTAATGTAATGTAACGCGTAGAAGCTACAAATACAGGCTACTAAATGTAACAATAGCAGTAATGGATCTGATCATTCTATATTGATAGTGGACAAGTTGAGGAGTTTGACATCCCTCGTGTTTCCCCAATACAATTTCCAAAGGTGTGTTTTCACCCCACGGGAGGCAGACGATGGGGGAGCTTGAGCAAAGAAAATAGCTAATTACTAACTGCAATTACTAGCGTTACCAACTCGGGACGGAGTTCGCTGTAGCTAGGAGATCACTGTGACTGACGGTGCATTTACCCGCGATGAGATTTGGGAGTGTGTTTTATCTCCCCTTTGCTAAGGGTGGGTGCAGTGCTAGTCAGTAAGCAAACGAACGTTTGCCAAGAAATATGAACGATTTCCACGTACAACAGCAAAAAAAATGTTTAATCAACAACACGATTCTAACTAAATGCAGTGCCTCAATTGATTCAATTGTACATGACAAAATTATAAAGAAATGAAATAATCCAATTAATATTAATAAATAATTATAATCAATTAAAAAACGTAATCACAGAGTTGAGGTACCTTGTTTTAATGCTTTTTATAGTGTAACTGTAATGCTTTTAATGTAGTACTGTGGGAGGAGCAACTAAGAAATAAAAGACTACAATGTGGGTTGAGTTGTCTGTTGTGTCTCTCTTCCTTTCTCTCCCTCTCTGTCTCTCTTATCTTCCCTCTCTCCCTGACCTGGATCAGCCCCCCTCCGGGCAGCTCTGCAGGTGTCCAGCTTTGATGAGGTCACACTGGGTCAAGCGTCGTTGATGAGGTCAGCACAGGTCTTCCAGCATTGATGAGGTTGGCTTGAGTGAGCGGGTTCTGGGTTGTAATGGAGTACTGAGGCTGTGGGGACCAGAGAGGACAGTGGGTGTTCACTGTTACTGACCAGCCCCTCTACTGGGCCACACCCTCCACCACGCCCACTGCTGGACATTATAATAACAGCACAAAGAAGGAAGTGATGATAGATAGCTTGTGTGAATGTTATGTAGTGTGTGTGTGTGTGTGTTTGGGCGGGGGGGGGGGTTAAAGGGGCGTGGGTTTGGCAGTGTATTTTGATGACGGTGGATTAACACATGCCAGTGTAACCCATGACTCGTTGAGAGCAGATGTTGGTGCCACTTAGCAACCGCTCTCCATAAAGAGGGGCTGGCGTGGCCAAATGGACTAGTGTGAGTGTGTGTGTTTTTCCAAGGATGGAACATAGAATCAGAGTGTCGATTAGTCACTGTGATCTGGTTTATTAAATTGCAGTGTGTCAGAGAGGCTGTGGCCCAAGTGATGTGTGTGTGTTATAGAGGCCCAGTAGCCATCAGGCCTCATTAGAGGTTCACCACCTCCTAGTCACCCTCCATCCTCTCCCTGCCACCTGCCCAGCAGGCCCGTTTACATGAATGTGCATCACACTCCAGAGTGAGAGAATGGCCTCCCTGGTCCAAGTCTGGTTCAGACACCTGCCTGCTGATGGACGCTGGAGATGCTTCACTGCACTTGAGAAATGCCTCTGGGACGATATTTCATAAATGTGGTGTTGTGATATAAGGGCCAGAAATGAGACTGTAGTACCACATTTACTAACATTTTAAGGTATAAAAACAGCACCATTTACATTAAGCCTGTCACCAAACACAGGCTACAGTACATGTTCTCAGTGAATGTCAATACCCTGACGTTCAGATGTTTTGTAATAGTCGGAAAACCGTTCTGATTATACGGATTACTTGGCTCTAAAAATGGTGATATTGTAATTTGAACTGTAACATTTCCAGTAATAGTGACAGCAGTAGTGCATTGATGGATTACTTTGCATTAAGTGACCATTTTAGACCAAACATACTACCAAAAGCAATTTTGAAATATATTAACAATTTAAGATAAGCAAGCAGACACACAAAGTCCAAAGTAATCAGTATGACGTCTGTTAGAGTGGTTGAGGGAATTAGAACACTCCGCCCCCACATCAGCCTGGCCAATGACTCGAGAGCAGACACATAACTATTTGTCTCAATCACTTTGGCTTCATTCTCGAATGAGAATAATTTTTTTTGCTCATGCCAGATTGGAATTTGTTATTCATTTATGCAAATTGCATGTGTTCTCGTATGTGTGCCAAAGTGTAAGTACGGTTGTCTACAATTTCCAAAATACCTACATGTATATGACTTGCTGATCCAAACTGATGAGTCGTTTGTCATACTCTTCACAACTTCTAAATATTATTTTATGGTTTGAGCCGTCACATGCAAAACGATCCACTTAATCATCAAAATCTGTCAGACATACATGTATCTTCCATAAATATCTGTGACATGGAATAGAACATAGGTAAAATAGGAATTGCGATGTAATATCCCGCCCCCAGTAGTGTTACATACTGCAAGGAGGTCAAATGCATTGTTTTACTACAGGACAACTGCAGGATTTTTCATTGTTGTAACTGACATCCCTCAGTGCTACAGTAGGCAGTCAGTTTCAACCAGCGAATATTTTAATATAACAAACATTTCCAGGGTTGACTGCCTGTTGGTAAAAAAAAATCTAAACATGTTGACGTTTTACTTTGGTGACACAGGGCCAATTCACAATAACTAGGTTTTGCTTCAATTCAATGTTTTGGGTGATTATTACAGTTAATGCATTATTCAGACATGCCACAGAGTTCTGACGTTCCCACTTACATGTCAGAGAAAGCCAAAGCGATTGAGATGAAAGGGGTACAGTTTCCTAATCACCTGCTCGTGGTGTTTGTGAATCGTCCTGTGACACTGATGCCCTGCACACACCTGTTCATTCACTGTGGTCGTCCAGCTGTGTGAAGCTGCCTGAAGGTGAATGGACCGGAGGGGTTTGACCCCCGTGGTTAATGGAAGGTTCCTTAGTTGACTCGGGATGTGGTTTAGTCCTGAGGCGTTCATGAACTGTCCCAGAGCTCTGCTGAGCCGTCCACAGTCCCGCTCCGGGAGTAGCCCATTATCCGATCGAGTAAACCTACATGGCCCCTTTCGGCAGACTCCCATAAAGCTTAGGAGCAGGTGGGCCTCTAACGCAGTCAGATGTGTCTTGAGGGTTAGAGTTCGCTTGTGTGTCTGGTTCTGATCCTCCTCCAGACTGTCTGTCTGGACCCCAGTACACAGCTTTCCTACGAGCCCCGCCGGGCCACTGGGTCCATATTCACGGCACATTGTTTAGTTTTTCGACATGTCTGCTGCAAGGTATTTGAGCTGTGGAGCCTCCAGCCAGCTACAAGCGCAGACCAGAAGGCCTCTTCAGGGAGGGAGAAAAGCCCGGGGCCAGGGCCCCTGCAGCCTGGTGGAGTCCTGACAAGAGAGGAGAGGCAGACGAAAATACATTCAGCGCCTCCTGGAAATCAAAAGCAAATGTTCTGGTCGATCTGGACACAGTGGACGCTCAGGATAGAAACCCAGGCAGCGTCCGTTGTGTGTGTGTGTGTGTGTGTAAGCGTCGTAGTAGGTGTGTTTGCGTGTGCATAAAGCACCTTCTGTGCAGGTGGGGCCCAGCCAGGAAACGGGACAAACGCAGTGGCCATTACGAGCATCACACTGGGCCTGATGGGAACACTGACACTGCAAGGAACAGCCCGGACCGAAACGACCTGCTCCACATTCTGATAGGCCAACAGCAGAGACCAACAGAGAGAGAAAGAATGACAGAAAGTAGAGATTAAGAATGACAGAAAGTAGAGATTAAGAATGACAGAAAGTAGAGATTAAGAATGACAGAAAGTAGAGATTAAGAATGACGGAAAGTAGAAAAGTGTAAAGTAGACAAAAACGAGAGGGAAAGAATGACAGAGGTCATGTATGTAAACGAGGCATAAGATGAGATGTCAACCAAGTAAGGGGAAAAAACACGCATGACGTAATACATCATGTAAATGCAAACAGTTGCCAACCATTTGTCTTGGTGGCTCACGCGGAGTCCTACCTTTCTCACACCTCCGCCCAGTCCGTCCTGGGGGGCAGAGACACTGGCCCGTGGCATGGTGACAGGATGCCCCCGTCACACAGTCACATGCCCGCCGACAGCCCTCCCCAAAGTGGCCGCCCACACACCCTGGGAGGGGGGACACAGGGAGACACAGTGAGGCCCCGGCAGGACAGAACAAACACACACTCTGGTCTGTCTCCGTGGCCCCTCCCAGCTGTGGAGCCCAGGCCCTGAAGGTAAGGAGGAGCCACAGAGACTCAAGAGGAACGCATTAAATAGCCTGTCGGTGCTGTTTAGGCCAGGAAACACCCGTCTCTCATCAAATAACCCGTCAGCCCGGATGCTGGTCTGGATGAGCCAACGTGTGTTGTGTTCACACTGTATGTGCACGCCCTCCTCCACCGTGTTCTGAGGCACACACACACACATCTTCTAGCACTGACGTTGCTGTTGCTGGGTTGTGTGGTCGTCACACCTAACTGTGTTAAGACCGCAAGCTAACCGCAAGCTTCACTGGATATGAGGGTCAACTAAACCACTGAAAGGCATGTACACACAACCCACAAAATGTACACACACACAAAATGCTGACATGGTTCCTGTAATGTTTCTAATACACCCAGATGCTCCCGTTCTGCAGTTGCAGTGCTGACCCTGCAGTCTCCCTATGAGTACAGAGTAATGCTCTGTCATGTGGTACTCACGTCTCTGACACTGGGAGCCATGGTAACCAGGTGGACAGAGACACCGGCCCGTCACATGGTCACACGTCTGTCCCCCCCGGCAGTCACACAGATGGCCACAGTTCTGTCCAAAGAACCCAGAGGGACACCCTGAGGACAACACAGGGGAAACCTTTTCAGCTCATCCTTTATGAAACATTTTTAGTTTTTTACACACCATTTACACTAAACATTACTTGATTTTGTAGCTAGTGTAGTGAAATGCTTGTGTTTTGGCATAAATGGCTAAACAACAAAGTCAGTTTAACTAAATCTAACATAAGACGAGAAAGACTGAATCAATACAAGTTACAATAATAATAAAAACACCTAGTGAACAGGATACAAATAAATGAAGTTCCCAGTGGACAGCTGTTTGGTGTAATATTAGTGTATGTACCTTGGACACGGATGTGTGAGTGTCACTGAGAAACACTGTGTGTCCATGGAGACGGTATGATTGAATGTGTCCATGGAGACGGTGTGATTGAGTGTGTCCATGGAGATGGTGTGATTGAGTGTGTCCATGGAGACGGTCTGATTGAGTGTGTCCATGGAAACAGTGTGATTGAGTGTGTCCATGGAGACAGTATTGGCACCAAAGCAATGAAGTCAGTGGGACAACGAATTAAATCTAACATAAGGCAAGAAAGAGTGCTTTGCTTTGTTGCAGAAACACTGTGCAAGCTTGGAGGTGTAGATTGAAACATAGCGTCAGGAGTCTTTTCCGGGCTGGTCTCCTTGCTGCAATCACAACACATCGAAATGAATAGAACGTACGGTGTTCACATGTGTGTCCAAAGTGTCCGGCAGGGCAACTACAAAAGCCTGTGAATGGATCACACGTCCCGTTGTTCTGACAGGAACAGACCAGCGAACAGTCCGGTCCGTACCTCCCCTGGACACATGCTGGACACACGGAGACACGTATGTAAAGATGTGAGGTAATAATAACCAACCGTCATCACGTAGACACCGTGTTTGATGACTGATACACAACATCAAAGAGGAGACTGACCAAACATCGACATCTAACATTTTATGTTTTAATTAACGGTTTTAGCGTTCTACATTATCAACGTAACTCCTAGAGCAAACAGACACGTTGAAAATACTTGTACGAGTCATACGGAACATGTTTAAAACCAAGCAGAGCATTTGACCAGCCAGTGTCGTCCTAACATTACCCGGGCATTTTCCTGACATTTTTACCTGTCTCACAGTGCACTCCAGTCCAGCCCAGGCCACACGTGCAGCTCCCCTCCCTGGGCTCACACAGCGCTGCATTCTGACAGACACACGTGCTCCTGCACTGAAGCCCATAGCGCCCCCTAGGGCAGGCTGGAGGAACAGCGACTACTTAGTCGTCATCATCACTAACATTCCTACCAAGGCAAGGTTCACCATGAAGTCTTCCAGCGCCACACAGTTAAACACATGCATACACACAGACAAACACAAACCACAGACACGTTTATTTAGGCAACAGGTCACCGGTGAGATGGCAATGTGGTCTAATTCAGCAGCGATATTAAAGATTAAACACGTTTCCCTGAGATATTTAGAATGGGAAAACAATAAGAGAATCACTTTGATTCCCTTGATTGTTTATTTGATTTATAACCCTAACGCCTTTGAGGGGGACATTTTCAAAACCAGAACTCAAGAAGTCACACGAGGAGAGACGAGAGGCTCCAAACACCACCATCGGGAACTGCTGATCAAAGATGAGACTGGGGAACTCTTGAAGCCTGCATTAGTTCTCTAGGGATGATATTTCATTTATTTTTCTGCGGAAATCGAGATTTCTTTCTTCTAAATAATCATTGAAAAAATTCAAATACTAGCTAATTTGTTTGTTTGGTTCCCTATTTACCATTCAGACAACTTGTTCTGTGTAAATAATCTGCTACAAGCCCGTATTGGCGCATGAAAAGCTAAACTGGGACCAAACTGGTCTGATATGGTTTTAGAGGCCTTTCAGTATGATATTGGTTAGAAGGCAACAATCAATATTACCTAGCTGGCAGGACTGTCCGATTTTGCCTGGGGCGCAGTTACACCTCCCAGTCAATGGGTGGCACTGCCCTCCCTCTCCACAGGAACACAGACGGGCACAGTCCTTCCCATAGTACCCAGCAGGACAACCTAGCAGAGAGAAATGTAGGCCCCACTAAAATGATTTAAAAGTGCAGAGTTACATCATTTTCCTTTAGTTGATGTATTCACAGACTAAGAAAACTGTGTAAGGTAGCAAGTTTAATCACCCTTAGCCCAAATAACCCCATTATTCAGACTGATTCCTAACAGAACTGATGACTGTTTACAGATCTGTTTACCTACGTCAGGTGAACTACACCTACCGGTACTGCAGTCAGCTCCTAGGAACCCAGCTGGACAGTCACAACTGCCTGTCTTAGCGTCACAGCGACCACCGTTGTTGCACCTACACTTGGTTTGGCAGTCAGGCCCATATGTTCCCTCTGGACACTCTGGGGTAGAAAGAGACAGACAGAGGATAGAGAAGGAGTGACAGACAGAGGATGGAGAAGGAGGAGTGACAGACAGAGGGAGGGAGGGAAGAGATACAGACAGAGGAAGAGAAGGACGAGACACAGACAGAGAGAGGGAAGAAAGAGAGACAGACAGAAAAAGGAGAGAGACAGGCATAGGTGGGACAGAGGGAAGAGACAGACAGAATCTATGATTAATTGAACACCGTTCTGGCACTGTGTGTAGCATTTCTTTAGTTGAAGCCACACAAACATTACTTGAAACAAAAACAACAACAAACACAAAACCCCCCCCTGAAACATATGGTTAAATAGTCATCCCAACTGTTCACTGCCGTACAGGCTGACACAAGTGTTGTAGGCATAGCTTACTAAGTTGACAGAAGTTGCCGTAGTAACCTGGTTGACAGGTACACATTCCAGTGACAGGATGGCAGTGCTCATGAACCCCGGAACACTCACACACCAGGCCACAATTTGGTCCGAACATACTTGATGGACAGACTGCAGGAGACAGGCATATATAAGCACTGGAATGGCTGGACAAACACAGACATACATATACACCCATGCATGTGGGGGGTGTAGAGTTGGGATGGTGTGGGGGTGAACATCTGGGATGGTGTGGGGGTGTAGATCTGGAATTGTGTGGGAGTGTAAAGTTGGGATGGTGTGGGGGTGTAGATCTGGGATAGTGTGGGGGTGTAGATCTGGGATGGTGTGGGGGTGTAAATCTGGGATGGTGTGGGGGTGTAGATCTGGAATGGCGTGGGGGTGTAGATCAGGGATGGTGTGGGGGTGTAGATCTGGAATGGTGTGGGTGTGTAGATCTGGAATGGTGTGAGGGTGTAGATCAGGGATGGTGTGGGGGTGTAAATCTGGGATGGTGTGGGGGTGTAGATCTGGAATGGTGTGAGGGTGTAGATCAGGGATGGTGTGGGGGTTATATATGCTCTTACTCATCTCACAGCTATTCCCGGTGAGACCAGCCGGGCATCCGCATGTTCCAGTCACATGATAGCATGGCACACCAGCCTGGCATTGGCACTGCTGGGCACAGGAAGCACCGAACAGCCCTGGCAGACAGGCTGAGGGCACAGCAGACACACATTTACCTCACAACTGTGTTGGTAAATTCAATTATGTTGCATGAGTGAATAATTGCCTTGCTTAATGGTAGACTCAATGAAATGTGGCTATAAGCATGCTCTGAATTTACTGAAATGAGGAATATGCATTTCCAGTCCAAGGTACTGTGCAAAACGATTGATTAATTTTAAAAGCAGGCTTTGTTTTCAATATAATTTCAGTTCTGAAACAATAATGAACTTGTTCCTGATGATACTGACGTTTGTCACAGCGAGGCCCTCTCCATCCTGGGTGACACACACACTTCCCCGACATGTGGTGACAGCTCGCCCCCTGCTCACACTGACACTTCTGCACACACCCGTCTCCGTGGTAACCGTCTGGGCAGGCTGGAGTGCACACACACGCACGCGCGCGCGGGTAGTGTTAAGCAGGCCACAACACACACGTTTTAGAAAGGACGAGCCCATCCATACTGTCGGGAGGCACCCATCACTTCCTGCGTTTTGAGGAAGTGATGTCACAGGTCACCTGTCTGACAGCGCTCGCCGGTCCAGCCAGGGAGACAGCGGCAGCCTCCAGTCACTCGGTCACATGTGCCTCCGTTCTGACATCTGCAACTCTGTGTGCAGCCCTCTCCATAGAGCCCTTCCTCACAGTCTAGGGCGGGAGAAGAGGGCACTAAATCCGTTGAATCCTAGGGAACCGATTCCTAAGGAGCCGAATCCTAACCAGCAGCACGTTTGTAGTTCAAGTCGTTCAGGCATTGATGGAAAGGATTTGCGTAGAAACTCAATCCCAGGTAGGTGAGTGGAAGTCATTGGACCTCTAGAGGCTCCAGGGGTACTCACCCAGCTCGCAGGCAGCTCCGGTCCACCCACTGGGGCAGGAACACTGGCCAGTCACCCTGTCACAGGAGCCTCCGTGCTGGCACAGACACAGCCGGGAACAGTTCTGACCGGCCCACCCAGCAGGACAGACTGAACACGGACACAGAGAAGAGTTCCATCAGTGGACGTCATAACTAAATACAGATCAGACAAACAGGAAATAGGTAGGTATCCGTATGGATGCAGGAGTTCACATAGGAGACCAAACACACACCCACATGAACAGTATATTAATAATACAATCATGATCACCCCATCACTTCTGGTTTTAGGGAACCTCTCTAAGGTTTGGTAGAAGAGAAAGTTCAGTTTGTAGCGTATCACAACGTGCCGTCGACTATAAGGTTAGTCTGTGTCCGACACCGGGTCAACCGATGAGCCGCTCACCATCTTGGCAGTTGGTTCCGGTCCAGCCGGCTCCGCAGCCGCAGCGTCCACTGTCATGGTCACAGGTAGCACCGTTCTGACACCCACAGCTCTGGCTGCAGTCCTGCCCAAAAGTTCCCTGGGGGCAGGCTGCCCCCCCCCGACAGGGCAGGAGACACAAGCTGTGTTATGCAGCGGTCAGCGTCAAGCGGTGTACTAGGACACAGATGTGGTCATGCGGTATAATTGACATAGCTGAATTTGAATGACATAGTTGAAATGATTATAAGTCATTAAGCCTGGCTAGCGGATTTGGGCTGACTTAGGTTCAGTACCACAAAACATGCTCTAGAGAGACCAAGCACTCCTAAGTAAGACTTCAGAATGACAGTCTGAATTTTAAGAGGGAATTTCATCCTTTAAAAGCAGAGCATTAAGACTTGGTGGAGCTGCGGGAGGAGGTTTTCCATCCAGGGTCCTGATGGTAAAACTGATGGTCCTAAAAGAGCTTTGCCAAGTACCTCCTATAACTGTACCCCTATAAAAACATGGGTGTATTTATCTACCCCAATAAACCTGGCGGGGGATCCAACCAGGCCTTCTGCCCCTCTCCCTCCCAATCATCCCACCCCTCCAAATCAACCCACCTATCACAATCATCCCACCCCTCCCAATCATCCCTCCCAATCATCCCAACCCTCCCAATCAACCCACCTATCACAATCATCCCACCTATCACAATCATCCCATCCCTCCCAATCATCCAACCCCTCCAAATCATCCCACCCTTCCCAATCATCCCACCCCTCCGAATCATCCCACCCATCACAATCATCCCACCCCTCCGAATCATCCCACCCATCACAATCATCCCACCCCTCCCAATCATCCCACCCCTCCAAATCAACCCACCCCTCCCAATCATCCCACCCCTCCAAATCAACCCACTTCTCCCAATCATCCCACCCCTCCCAATAACCTGACCCATCCCAATCATCACACCCGTCACAATCATCTCAACCCTCCCAATCATCCCACCCATCACAATCATCCCACCCATCACAATCATCCCACCCTTCCCACACCACACACAGCCCACAAAAAGGCCTCTGCTGGGTGTCATTACCCAGATGGTGGTTGTGGAACATATGGGAGATGGCATTTGGGTGGGAGATGGCATATAATGATGTGGCTTTCCTACCCAGAATGCAGTGTGGTCCCACCCAGCCGGGGGTGCAGAGGCAGGCTCCTGTGATGTGGTGGCAGCGGGCACCGTTCCTGCACTCGCACATCTGGCCACAGTCAAGACCGTAAAACCCTTCCGGGCACACTGTAATATAAACCATCCTCTGGTTATGGGCTGGCAGCTGCATTTACATTCAGAGGACCGGGGAAGGTCTCTCTCTCTCTCTCTTTCTCATTCTCTCTGTCATTTCTCTTGCTCTTACAGTTGTTCTCTCTCTCTCTCCTTGGACGGCAGAACCCTCACATGACTCTATATATATAATAGGATATGTGCAGTACAAGTCTTACTTTTCTCACAGATGCTTCCAGCCCATCCAGGTGAGCAGATGCAGGCTCCACTGATATGGTCACACAGAGCTTTGTTCTGACACTGGCAGCCCAAGCCACAGTCCAAACCATAGCGGCCCTCCATACATTCTATGGGAGCAGAGGACATACGTGGGAAATATCAGAGATATTACTATTGGAAAGACCCGTCTGCCATATGGACTGAAGTGCATTGAGATGCTAGTGGGTATTGTTAGGCAGTTGTATACAAACCTTGCCTCTGGCCCCCAAACCACTCATATAAAGCAAGAACACCTGAGTCAATGTGTCAAGTGACCATAAATCTCCGGAACAGATAAGGCTGTGGCCCGTCTTCTACATAAACATCCTCTGCGATTCAGCTCTATCACAACCACAGTCGTATGTTAAAAACTGTGCAGATGACACACCCACTTTTTAAAGGTGTTTGACGGATCCCTCTAGGAGAGGTTTGAGAAGCACCGCTGTAGGTCTCCTGCTTCTTCCAGAGCCGGTCCAAAGACGTAATACATAGACTTGCCTAAAGATGACAGTATTTCCCAACAAATGCCTTACTGCGTTCACAGTGGTCGCCGCTGAAGCCCGCCTCACAAACACATCGGCCAGTCACGGCATCACAGCTGAGTGCTCGGTCTGTGCACTGGCATCTGCTGGAACAACCAGAGCCCCAGAACCCCAGCTCACAAGCTGTGGGCAGGCAGAGAGGGAGACATGCACATAAGAAAAGGACATGTGGGTGTGTGTGTGTTTGTTAGAGATGGTGCTTACGCATGGTGCAGTCAGATCCTGTAGAGCAGGGGTGTCAAACCGGTTCCTCGGAGGGCCGTGTGTCTGCAGGTTTTTGTTTTTTCCTGTAAATTGGTTCCCAGTTCAGACCTAAACAACCAGGTGAGGGTAGACCTAACCAATTAGTGACCTAATTAATCAATCAAGTACAAGGTGACAGCGAAAACCTGCAGACACTCGGCCCTCCGTGGATCCGGTT
>JACXGK010006999.1:0-26856 GCA_016801125.1 Novumbra hubbsi | reverse complement strand
GAAACATCTACTACACCTGTCTGTCTGAAACATCCACCACACCTGTCTGAAACATCTACTACACCTGTCTGTCTGAAACATCCACCACACCTGTCTGAAACATCTACTACACCTGTCTGTCTGAAACATCCACCACACCTGTCAGAAACATCTACTACACCTGTCTGTCTGAAACATCCACCACACCTGTCTGAAACATCTACTACACCTGTCTGTCTGAAACATCCACCACACCTGTCTGGAACATCTACTACACCTGTCTGGCTAAAACATCCACCACACCTGTCTGTCTGAATCATCCACTACACCTGTCTGAAACATCTACTACACCTGTCTGGCTAAAACATCCACCATACCTGTCTGTCTGAATCACCCACTACACCTGTCTGAAACATCTACTACACCTGTCTGTCTGAAACATCCACTACACCTGTCTGGTTTCTTCCTCTCTCTCCATCTGAGTATGTGATGGTCTCCTTGTGTTCCTTCATCTAAATTGCAACGTGAAAGGGATTAGACCAGCTGATCCAAAAGGAACCCTATTAACTGTTATTATTTGATAGTTACATATCCACATGGTCACACCCCCGAGTATTATGTCTCACAGACACAGGACCTTTTATGTGCTTCTATGTCCATTGTCTGCCATGTTGCGGGTCTTATGGAGAGTCAAAATAGCCTCCCGTTTCTTGGATGAGGACTTGATTAGTTTAGTGGGGATAAAAAATCGAGAAACCAGTGTTGTGCCAGGATAATGTCATCCCATGATTATATTAAAATAAATGTTAAACCATGTAGCCTTTCCGTAAACAACGAGTCTGACATTATATTACACACATTTTCCCCAAGCATTTAATATACATTTACCTCTGAACCCCACTCTCTACCTCTCCACCTCTCCTCCTCTCTCCTCTCCTGCCCCCCCCTCACCTCTCCTGTCCTCCTTTCCTCTCCTCCTCTCTCCTCCCCTCCCTCTCCTGTCTCCCCTCATACCTCTCTCGTCCTCTCCTGTCCTCCTTTCCTCTCCTCCTCTCTCCTCTCCTGACCCCCTCTCATCTTTCCTGTCCTCCTTTCCTCTCCTCCTCTCTCCTCCCCTCTCCTCTCCTGTCCCCCCCATACCTCTCCCTTACTCTCCTGTCCTCCTTTCCTCTCCTCCTCTCTCCTCTCCTGACCCCCCCTACCCTCTCCTGTCCTCCTTTCCTCTCCTCCTCTCTCCTCCGCTCTCTTCTCCTGTCTCCCCCCATACCTCTCCCGTCCTCTACTGTCCTCCTTTCCTCTCCTCCTTTCCTTCACTCCTCCCCTTGCCTCTCCCCCTCCTCCCTCCCCCTGACCCACAGTGCGGCTGGTGAACGGGCGTAACCACTGTGAGGGGCGTGTGGAGGTGCGGCACAACGCCACGTGGGGCACGGTGTGCGACGACGACTGGGACATGGTGGACGCCAGCGTGGTGTGCCGCCAGCTGGGCTGTGGAGCGGCGCTGGCCTGTGGCAGCGTCTCGGAGTACGGCCAGGGGGCCGGGCCCATCCTGCTGGACAACGTGGACTGCAAGGGAGGGGAGATGGACCTGGGGCAGTGCGCCAGTCTTGGATGGGGCATCCACAACTGCTACCACTACGAGGACGTGTCGGTGTCCTGCAGAGGTCAGGCCCACGTGTGCCAACGTGTGCCAGCGTGTGCCCGTGTGTGCCCGTGTGTGCCCGTGTGTGTCCGTGTGTGACCGTGTGTGTCCGTGTGTGCCCGTGTGTGCCCGTGTGTGTCCGTGAGTGCCCGTGTGTGCCCGTGTGTGTCCGTGTGTGTCCGTGTGTGTCCGTGTGTGACCGTGTGTGACCGTGTGTGCCCGTGTGTGACCGTATGTGCCCGTGTGTGCCCGTGTGTGCTGTGTTTGACCGTGTGTGACCGTGTGTGCCCGTGTGTGACTGTGTGTGCCCGTGTGTGACCGTGTGTGCCCGTGTGTGACCGTATGTGCCCTTGTGTGCCCGTGTGTGACCGTGTGTGCCCGTTTGTGCCTGTGTGTGCCCGTGTGTGCTTGCGTGCCGGTTAGAGCTTAATGATCTAGTATTTGTTTTCGATAGGACCTCTTATGAGGTTGGGGCATAACAAAGATGGGGTTAAAAATACTCGTCCCTAGGGACGGACTAACAAATAGATGCATCCCCTCTCACTCCTGGTCTCCTGATTGGTCCTCAGATACGGCCGTGGTGGAGGGGCGGGGCTTCGAAGAGCCCACCACCATGTCCAGGAGGAGCTTTGGGTTGAGTAAGTGATGCATCCATGTCTTTCTTTCTTCAAAACAGTCCAGGAACACTTCTGCCCTTTTACAGTTTTTCACAATCGCTAAAACACATTTCTTGAAACCTGTTGGCTTGGGTGAAGGTTTCAAGAAATGTGTTTTAGCAATTGTGAAAAACTGTAACACAACAACAGGGGACCCTGTGTTTGACCTATGACCCCCCCCCCATGTTCTAGGAGATGGTGCGGTCCGGCTTGTCGGTGGACTGGACCAATGCCAAGGTCGGGTGGAGATCTACTACAGGGGCAGTTGGGGGACGGTGTGCGACGACGACTGGGGCTTGAAGGACGCTGGGGTGGTGTGTCAGCAGGTGGGCTGTGGCCATGCCGTGTCCTTCACCACCAACGCCTACTTCGGCTACGGCACCGGCCAGATCCTGCTGGACAACGTCAACTGCAACGGCTATGAGAAGCAACTGAGCAGATGCTACAGCCTGGGATGGGGGGTGCACAACTGTGGGCACCACGAGGACGCCGGGGTGGTCTGCTCAGGTGGGACATTGCCCTTACGCACCGGGGCCGCCCGGCAGGGGGGGAGGGGGATTCCGTCCTCGAAGGCGGCTGTGAACGTGAACGTGTGCCGTCTCTCCCGGCAGGTTCCGGCTCCACCACCACGACTCCCGTTAGAACCAACACCGCGCCCGTGGGGAGGGGTTTCATGATCACAGACGGTACCTGTTTTGGTCACTTTCATTCACCTGTGTCGCAATATAGGTAGTATTAGAGGAATTGTGATTGCGGAGTAGTAGTAGGGGAGTACTAATAGGGGAGTAGTAGGGGAGTAGTCGTAGAGGAGTAGTAGCAGGGGTGTAGTTGTAGGGGAGCTGCTGCTGCTCCATGACAGTCCCAGGTCAACATGCAACGTCTGCACCTCTGTTCTATGTCCAACAGAGGGTGCTGTTTCACCTGTAGGTTTCTCTGAATCGGAAACTGCATCAATACATGCTGGTAGATAGAGACAGGTCATTACTAACCCCACCCCTTCTGCCCTCCAAGGATGGAAAACACAATGCTGTGCGTTTCTGGCATCCGCTAGCTTATGTATATACTGACTCAGAATTTTGAGTCAAATCCATGTAATTCATATGCATTATACTGACCCATCATTCAGATTCTAAAGTGTTGACTGACCCATCATTCTGGTTCTATTGCTTAGATTGACCCATCATTCTGGTTCTATTGCTTTGATTGATCCATCATTCTGGTTATATTGCTTTGATTGATCCATCATTCTGATGTTAATAAATTCATGTGTGCAGAATGAGTTGTCAGTTATTGTATTATGTGTGTACATTTGATGTATATGATGGCTCATCATTCTGATTCTAATGCTTTTAAAAACTTAATAGTTGGAATCCACTACTTTTCATTGTTTTGTGTAGACTCATCATTTGTAGACTCATTATTTAGATTGTAAGACTTTTACATCTTATCTCCTTCTAGTGTCTGGCCAAACAGATCCAATGTCTGGAACAACTTCAACGCCTCAGCAAACAACCACAGTGGCAGTGACAACAAAAGGTAATGATGGTGTAACCCCATGTGATGATTGAAAGGGTAATGTAACCCCATGTGATGATTGAAAGGGTAATGTAACCCCATGTGATGACTGAAAGGGTAATGTAATCCCTTGTGATGGTTGAAAGGGTAATGTAATCCCATGTGATGATTAAAAGGGGAATATAAACTCATGTGATGATTGAAATTGTAATATAAATTCATGTGATAAATGAAAAGGCAATATATACTCATTTGATAAATGGAAGGGGAATATAAACTTGTGATAAATGCAAGGGGAATATAAACTCATGTGATTAATGAAAGGGTAAACATCTGTGATACATTTACCCTAACAACAGAATGGTGTGGGCCTACCTTAACAACAGAATGGTGTGGGCCTACCTTAACAACAGAATGGTGTGGGCCTATCCTAACAACAGAATGATGTGGGCCTACCTTAACAACAGAATGGTGTGGGCCTACCTTAACAACAGAATGGTGTGGGCCTATCCTAACAACAGAATGGTGTGGGCCTACCTTAACAACAGAATGGTGTGGGCCTACCTTAACAACAGAATGGTGTGGGCCTACCTTAACAACAGAATGGTGTGGGCCTACCTTAACAACAGAATGGTGTGGGCCTACCTTAACAACAGAATGGTGTGTGCATACACTTACTAAAGAAAGGTCTGAGCCGAACTTAACAACTTAAAAATAATGTCCTGCCAGTTTAAGAAGAAACACTATCAAAAACAATACAAAAGAAATCTAAAACAAAGGTGATTGAATGCAAAGTACTGACAGCACAGAACAATCCACTAACCTGTCCTACTCAGTCCTCACCTGTTTGTCCTACTCAGTCCTCACCTGTTTGTCCTACTCAGTCCTCACCTCCCTCTGTCTGTCCCCCTGCAGAGGAGGCCTCCATCCGCGTGGTCAACGGCAACAGCAGCTGCCAGGGGCGCGTGGAGGTGTTCCACAACAACCTCTGGGGCACGGTGTGCGACGACGACTGGGACCTGGACAACGCGGCGGTGGTGTGCCGGGAGCTGGGCTGCGGCCCCGCCGTGGCCGCCAAGGTCCTGGCCTACTTCGGCTACGGCTCAGGGCCCATCCTGCTGGACAACGTGGACTGTGAGGGTACCGAGAGGAGGCTGGAGGACTGCTTCAACCTGGGCTGGGGCCAGCACAACTGTGGACACCACGAAGACGCCGGAGTCATATGTGCCCGTAAGAATGACGGACGGGCGGGGGCGTCACCGGTGGGGTGGTCATGTCACACCTTTGGTTCTGCCGCCGGCTGCGAAAAAACTAGATGTGTCGTCAAGTAAACACACACACTCATTCACACACGTCACATCCCTCTACCCTGTCTGTTGACTGTGTGACTGTTGGTCTCCGAGGAGCAGGCAGTCAGCCGGTCGGGACTGCATGAAATATAGAGTGGGGAAGTCAGGGGTAATCATCCTCACTGGGAGCCCGCAGGCGAAACCTACATACTTCAAGGCTGAATAAAACACAGTGTATGAAGAAAGAATTTAAAAGAGAATGCCTTCCTTTCTGTGTATGTGTTTGCTACTACTACCCCCATTCCTGACACGAGACGGGGGCCCCCAAACCAGATTTTCCATGATGGGGGCCCCCAAACCAGATTTTCCAAGATGGGGGCCCCCAAACCAGATTTTCCCAGATGGGGGCCCCCAAACGAGATTTACCAAGATGGGGGCCCCCAAACCAGATTTACCAAGATGGGGGCCCCCAAACCAGATTTACCAAGATGGGGGCCCCCAAACCAGATTGACGTGATCCCTAAATTGACTACAGCAGTTCTCATCTGATCAGAGTGATTAGCCGAAGATTTCAACGTTTCAATGTTATAGACTGTTCTGATGGCACGGCCTCTTCACTGGTTTTCATGTAGACAATAACTTTCTTTGGAAGCAGGGCAGATAAAGGTCTCATGCTTTCTCTCTCACTCACTCCAGCCTTTCAGCTTGTTGACTACCGGACAACTGAAACAACCACCATGGCAACCTCTGGACCACCAAGCCAAGGTGAATCATATGCCTGTACAGATTCAGATCCTGGGATCCACTGTGGCCAAACATCAACGCACATTTGTCACGTATTATCATCCATCACATACAATCTGTCACGTATTATCATCCATCACGTGTAATTCATCACATGTTGTCATCACATTCCATCACGTTCCGTCACTTACTAATCCTGCCTCACGGTCATCCTCGTGTGTGGCGGCCGTCTCTCCGTCGCCATGTCGACCGTCCCCCTGCGTGACCAGTCCTCTCCTCTCTCCTCGTCCTTTCCCCCGCAGGCACGGTGAGGCTGGTGGGGGGCCAGCATCACTGCGAGGGCCGTGTGGAGATATTCTCCGGGGCGAGGTGGGGCACGGTGTGCGACGACGCCTGGGACATGCCGGACGCCAAGGTGGTGTGCCGCCAGCTGGGCTGCGGGCAGGCGGTGGCGGCCCGGGCGGAGGCCTTCTTCGGGCCCGGCAGCGGCGCCATCCTCCTGGACAACCTGAAATGCCGCGGCTTGGAGGCCTCCCTGCACCTGTGCTCCCACATACCCTGGGACGCCCACAACTGTGACCACACGGAGGACGCCGGGGTCACCTGCTCGCTGTCGTGAGCCCCGTGGCTCACGGGGACGGGGTGGGCGTGGCCCCGGGACATGTAAACCTTATGTAAATAAGCCCCCCCTCCACACACCCAGTAGCCAATGGAAGGCCACGGCCACTATGACAACACAGACCGAAGAAACCCAACAATATATATTAATAAATATTATAATTATACATTCTTATTAAGCACTTTATAAATAAAGAAATATATATGATGTAAAAAAATACGCTGTACATTTTTTTTTCTTTTACTGTAATACAAGGCCTGTGTAACAGTAAATGACTGCTTCAACTGCCACCAGTAGCTAATGTGTCTACGTGGTAAAGTTTATTTGTTGGAATACACTCGCCTAAACATGGACAGTACATTCTCTTTTACACTCACTACATTCTCTGGTTTCTGATCAGATACGTTTTTTATGTCTTTTGACACCTTCAAGGTGTAAACCAACACATTCTCTCCTCTCTTATAGACCAGGACGACTGATATTCTTCTGTCTGCCTTGTGTATTCTGATGTCTCCTTATGGAAAAGGGCTCTCTGGTCTCCACTGTCTCTTTCATTACTTGTTTATACCCGCTTTCGAAATGCGTTCTTTAACCCTCCTAGCCCTAAGGGTCATTTGGGAACCCAAAATCCGCCTGTCAGAACCTTGACCTTTTGACCTCTCAGGAGGTTATCCTTTGTTTTAGAATGATGTCCATTACATTTTGGACTCTGAAACCCCATAACTGAAAGAAGGATGAATAGTTAACATTGTTTGAGAAGACTTAACGAGTTTTTTAGTAACAATATGTGAAGAGAATACAAAAAACGCATGTTGACATGTAGTTGCTTTTATTGAGAAGGCCAAAGTATTCTCCAATAGGTAAGGCTGATTATGTCACATATGGACATCACCAGGGGTTCAAAACCACACAAAAAAATTATTTTGGGAACATGTAACATAATATACAAGTATTCTGCATTATTGCTTCCGAAAATTGTACAATATCAACCAAAATTGACAATTTAGGATCCCTGTATCAGTGTGATGGATCATTTAATCCAAAAATCAAAACAGATTCAAATTCAGATCAGATCAGATTAACCTCTGAAAAAAGAAATCGTTTTTTCTTTTCCATCATGAAAAACAGTGTTTTTGTGGTCGAGATTTGGAAGGTTTCTAGTTTACAGAAATACACAAACGCATGTCATTCTTTGCATAAGATTCTCCCCTACAACTTAAAAAGAACCGTAGGCTGCTATCTTTAATATTTCCGGAGATATGAATCGAAATGCAACACGTGCGATTTTATTTAATTTATTTTTTTCGTGTTGTTGTAATCGAGATTTGGAAGGCTTTTCCTTTACGAAAGATAGACATCCGACCAGTTTTTCTTTTCGGACAACTGTCCTCTACAACGGGAAAAAAACCGTAGGCTTCTATCTTTAGGCAATCCGGAGTTATGAATAGAAATGTATCGCATTGATTTTTGACGAAAATTTGCGTCAATCGGGCTGATCGGGTCCGTTTTGTCCTGCAGGAACTTTGCTCAATCAGATTGCAATGTGTCTTTTAGTCGTCTACACCGGTCTGAAACATGTGGGTTTTATGAAAATGGAAACCACATCCGGACTAAAGACACATGTTAACACCGGGTATACGCAGGGCTACAGACAGGAGCGTAGTAAATGTTTCCATCTTTAGCCACAGCCTGCTGTGAATATTGCTTTTATTGTCTGCTCATGTCCATTCATGTTTTATTTTGGACGCGTAGGGATGTTGTGACCCAGTGTAAGGTCTGACTTTCATTCCATTCCAGCGTGTATCTGTTTCTAAATGAGTGACTCTGGTAAATGAGAAAGGGATGTTTTTAAACAACCCAAACATTTAATAGTAAACAGTTTTTAAACATGAGTTTGTACAGTACAATGATGGAATGTCCATTGGGTGATAAACAATTTGTCACTGCAGTGATTAAATGTAACCTTGAAACAGTCTAAATCATGCATTTATGATTGGTAAATGTTGATACATCAATGACACTGTTATAAATTAGGTTGAGTGGGAGGGGCCAAGAATCATTTAGGGGGAGAGGTTTCCTTCACATCCCTCATGTATGGACCTATGAGGGGAAGAGGTTTCCTTCACATCCCTCATGTGTGGACCTATGAGGGGAAGAGGTTTCCTTCACATCCCTCATGTGTGGACCTATGAGGGGAAGAGGTTTCCTTCACATCCCTCATGTGTGGACCTATGAGGGGGAGAGGTGTTCATTCACATCTGAACCTGAAGTGAAAAAATGTGGAGCTGATTTGGTGACATATTTACCTGGAGATAATGGATTCGTTGTGCCTCTCATGCTACTTCAGCATGATGCAGTGAGCTTTTTTTTTAACATATATAAAATGTTTCATTTACCATTCATTATCGTTACAGTGATCATCATTATAAGTGCATTTGATGTGTTGAAGTTCACCCCTTTAGATTCGTTTAAATCACCCATCCAACAAACCGCTGCCGACTGGCTGACTCACTAGAGCTGCTTTCTGAAGATTGTTAATGGATTTGCTCGCTAGCCTACAAGCACACTCTGATTGTTCACATTGAGGCTAGTAGATAACCACATCAAATTGTATTAGAATCAGATAGCAGTTTTGGGGCAAAATGACTAAAGGGTGAATATATAGTTCCCCAGTAAGCTACATTAAACGTGACAGCATTTGTAAAAGAACAACTCTAGCAAATACAGGAAATACGTTCAGACGTTTATCTATATATGAATGCTTGCCAATGTTCACTTATAGGGTGTGGTAGAAGCTCTTGAATAATAGATGCAGACTGTATTACTACATTTCCCGCCGCACTGTGCAAAGAGTTTAGCGCAGAGTAAACGCGGCTGATTCCGACGGTGGAATACTATTCGTCGAACGGATATCATGCACTCGCTGGGCTCCCAATAAGGATTGTTACATCACTACGCATTGACACGCCTTTTCGAGCGGTGACGCAATCCGGGGAAAGCGGCGAGGAAGGGGAGTGGGTGTCCCGTCGGCACGCGCAGACAGCAGGGAGCAGCTGCACGAAGAGGTCGTCCGTTAACGTTTCTCTGCGTTGCTGAGCGTGACACGTTACCGTTGAAACTTTAAACATTTGCGAATAACATCGTACCAACGACAACTAAAATGGTTGATCGCGAGCAACTGGTGCAGAAAGCCAGGTTGGCCGAACAGGCTGAAAGATACGATGATATGGCAGCAGCCATGAAATCGGTAAGTTTCGCTTTGGAATAATATATTCTGAATATCATATGGTATCATTAATAACAATAATGTACTAATAATTCACAGAATAATTTCGCAGTTTTATTATACATATACATTTAGAATAACGGGGGGTGTAGGCCTATTGTATACCAGTCCCAGAACACCTTTAGTGGTGTTCAATATTTAATTAGATGTAATAATTCGGTGTATTAAACATGCCTTAAAATACCATTATAATGACGAAACCTTAAACTCAAATAAGACAGGGAATGGTCAATATATTATGCCAGTTACATGTTTTTGAACAGAACGGGCAAGGCCCATGAACTTAGGCTTTAGGCTACCACAATACATTCCCGAATGCGGACTATTTGATCTTGGGGCGGTGCCTTTTGCCAGGTTGCTTTTGAGTCAGATAGACAGCATGGCGATGGGGACAAGAGCATAAACCGATAAAGCACCTTTGCTCTCGAGCTAGAACCTGTTTGTTGCATTGTTAATCTTACTGAGATAAACGGTTAGCTGGGATACAATCTGCAAGGGCAGGTAGTAGACTATTCGCGTAAAACGATGAGCATTTTGATGGACAACAGAGGAAATAGTAAGCTTTCAGTGGCTACCCAGTGAGTAGCGTGGTTTAAAGTATGGATGTCTCAAACCCCGATTGTGATTTTATATAAAAACAATGACAATCTCCCGCGGAGATAAATTCCAAATCATTTTGAACTTAGTTGATAAATCAATTTACCCACACACACTGTCCTCAAATCAACCCATTCAGCGCAGTTGTGTGCTCTGTCAGTATAGAATAACGCAAACGTTTGCTAAGTTTAGCCTAAATCGATTTACGCAGCACACAATCTGTCCATACATTATTATCCTGAGTTCACTGTGAGACGTGGGTAGCAACAAAATCCTTCCAGAACGTTCTACGGTTGTCATATTGCAGTGGATTCAATATGCAGACGGGGAGCTCGTTAAACATGGCCAATTCCATATCGAGGATGGGTCGTGGTATCCAAATCCTGTATGTATCCTTGAATCCACCTCAACCCCTCAGGAAGGCGTAGCGGGTTCTTGCACTAGGCGTGTCGCAATGTACCCGTACTGCACCATTTTGGAATCGGACTTGGGCCATTTATCTACTATAGCCTTCGGTTCATGGAGGCGTAGAGGCTCCGGGGAATCTTAATAGTGACGCAAAAGGGCAGAAGGCTTGCGGTGCGCTCCTCCTTACGTTGCGGGTAGTATACAATCCAATAGAGATCGTCTATACATTGACCTATGAGGAAAAACCACTTTCTCAGCAACTTGTCCACAGAGGGCATGCCACGGTTTGCGCCCGATTAGGGCCCTTACATGTTGAGTTGTAGGTCGGTATGGGTTACTATAGTACACAGCACGGAAATGTCACATTGTTGGATGTAGCATTAGCCCCCCAACCAGTTGGTCAGTATAGCCTAACCTCTAAATTATGCTGAGTCAAAGACAGAGGTGACCCCCCCCCTCCCCACACACACACACCCCGACCTGACTGTTGCAGCCTCGGCTCCGACACCCGCCGAGTCCTGCATGCGCTACGTCTGCAGCAGTGTTGTTCCCAGGGTGTGTTCGCTGCCTCGCCCTTGGGCCCGGGGCATCCCTTGCCTGCTGGAGCCCAGCTAACCGCCCAGTGGAGTTGTAGACGGCAGTCGGCCTTGAGAAGATCGTCCCGTGTCGTGGTTCAGAAATTCTAAATCGTTAAGGATATTCCGTTTTTTTTTAGGAAGTGATCAAATGTGATTTCATAATGAGTGTTAATGTGATTTTACTTCAGCAAGGTAACATTTGTACAGTAATTGTATCGTTATTTTAGCGTAGGTATTCAGCCGTCTCCTCTGAGGCTCTCTGCAGTTCAATTGGATTTTGTCCACAGCCAGCTCGCCTAATTAGACTTGTCAGCTAATCATCAAGCCCTTGATGTGTGAATCAGTTGTGTCTGTCCAGTGCTTCAACAAAATTATGCAACGTCTGGGGTCCCTGATCGGGCTGCTTAGATTTCATATGAGCACTTTTCCGTTCTTTAGAAGGGAATGTTTGGGGAAACAACCGTTATTGATTAGATCGTCTCGAATAAACCAACGTTGATAAGTGAACCTGCCACTTTACCTAGTTTGTGTGGAGTCCTGCACTGGTCAGTTCTTCCAGGCCGCACCTGGACGAAGTTGGCTACATCGATTCCGAGAACCACCCAACACCTAACTGTAGGGCAGATCTCTCTCCATTTTGTCCCAAGGGCCAACGATGACCGGAAAAACAAGCATGTCTCCATGCCTCCAGACATAGCTAGCCATCACAGTTCCTGCTTCTCTGAGTTGTATGGTTGCAATCACAAACAGTAAACAGGTTAAGTTAGTTACACTACAATCTTACACCACTGCCACTTTGTAGGCTACATTGTGTCCATGCATTAAAAGGTGTCTGTCTCCCTACCATAAAAGCAAATGTCACATGACTACTGTACACGCCTCCACTTTCGATAGGCTGTGCAGTGCGTCAATCTACCTGCGAGAACCCTCAAATCTTACTGGATTATCCACCTCATCCTAGAACTAAAGATTTGTCTAACACAAAATGTTTCCAAAAAACACAAATAATAGTTGTTAACTTATATAGCTGACCCGAGGTTTGAAACAGCGATTTAACGGTGGTAACCGAGGGCAACCAAACCAATGCTAGGAAGATGTAACGCCTAGAGACTTTTCGGAGAGTGGGGGGAGGAGTTTGGCACATCTAGACCCAAGGAGTCAGGTACACAAAACAGTAGCATTACAGTGTATGAACTAGGTGGTTCAAATCCCTAAATGCTGCTGTGAATGAGACTGCATAACAAGTTATTGTTCTAATGGTGTTGGTAACCGGTTCATACAGCAATATCAATAAGACATAAATCTCTGGGGTATGTGGTATATTGCCAATATACCAGTGCTAAGTGCTGTGTCCAGACACTGATGCGTCATGCCTGAGAACAGCTATTTGCCATGGTATAATGGCCATATAACATCTAGCACAACATCCCCCTCCCTGATGTAACGTGTTCATTCAATAATGTAATTGTACTTAGTTGTTGTTTCACTGATGTAGCGTTTGTATCATTAGTGTGTTTGTTGATTTATGAATGTAGTTGTTGGTTTACCAATGTTATGGTTGATTCATTATTGTAGTTTAGAGATTCAGTAATATATTTGTTGATTCTATATTATAGTTGACTCAATACAGTAGTTATTGATTCATTACTGTAACCAAGTGAATGAATCCTCACAATGTATTTGTCAGAGTTTAACTTCTTTGTGACTGGAAGCTACATTTAATATAATAAGTACATTTACAAATATAAGTACATTAACACGTTTATACTCCAAAGGTGTACATTTAGCCATACTCCGACGATGTATATTTACACATACTCCAAAGGGGTACATTTACACATACTCCCACAGTGTACATTTACACATACACCCACGGTGTCCGAAGGTGTACTTTTACACATACTCCCACGGTGTACATTTACACTTACACCCACGGTGTGAATTTACACATACACCCACGGTGTACATTTACACATACTCCATGGTGTAATAGTGCTCCTAGTGGTTGGAGACCCATTGGGACACTGCATACAAAATGCCCTCTTAGGGGGAAAATGAGGCGGCTGGACCAGAGGTTGCCTACAATGTCGCCCTATGATCTCATGTTGCCTGCAGCGTCCATCCTACTTCACGGTCTTAGAAGGTGACTCAGTGAAAGTCTGCGGGCCACATTCCATTCGGATCCCTCTGAGTGCCCACTCCCCTACCTCCCAACACGTTTCCATCATTCACAGGGAGAAGCCCCTGCCCGGGAAAGTCTACTGTTAATAATAGCTCACGTCCACTTCGTCAGAGGCTTTTCTGATGAACTGATCTCACGGCCACCGAACTGTATTCATTTACTGAGCTCTAATGGAAGGTGTCCCCTCTCCAGTTGAGGAATTATACTAGGATATTATTCATGTCCGTCCAAAAGGATAACCCCTACCTACATGCTGTGTCTTGTGAATACTGACTGATCTGGAGGGTACAACATGGACCAGTTAGGCAGTTCCTTACTCATGTTTCTTGCCTGGTGAGTTATAAACCTTTTATCCATTGTATTTTTAGAAGCCTGCAGCTGCTGCAATGAGAGAGGAGGAAAAAAATCTATGAAAAACTGCAGTCGTGTGTGGTTATGTAAGAACAAAGAACTACTTGAAGCCACCCCCCACCCCCGTCAGAAACAAACAGACTCTCCCCCTATTTTCTCTACCTTCGTACCCCTCCTCTCCCCTTCTCTCCTCTTCTCTCCCCTCCTCTCCGTCTCTCACCTTCTTTCTGCCACCCTAACCATCCATCCACACTCTCACCACTTCCACAGCTTGTGACGTCAGGTAGCATTTTTGTGCTCTGCAGCCTAACAGAGAGAGGGTAGGCAGAGGAGATGTCATTTCATATTAGAGATTGAAGGAGAGGAGGGGAGATGAGTGAGAGATGGACAGACACAGATATAGATGTGAGGAGTGAGAGATGGACAGATACAGAGAGAGATGTGAGGAGTGAGAGATGGACAGACAGAGATACAGATGGAGATGTTAAGAGTGAGAGATGGACAGACAGAGAGAGAGATGTGAGGAGTGAGAGATGGACAGACAGAGATACAGATAGAGATGTTAGGAGTGAGAGATGGACAGACAGAGAGAGAGAGGTGAGGAGTGAGAGATGGACAGACAGATATACAGATAGAGATGTGAGGAGTGAGAGATGGACAGACAGAGATACAGATAGAGATGTTTGGAGTGAGAGATGGACAGACAGAGATACAGATAGAGATGTTAGGAGTGGGAGATGGAGAGAAACAGAGAGAGATGTGAGGAGTGACAGATGGACAGACAGAGAGAGATGTAAAGAGTGGGAGGTGGATAGACAGAGATACAGATAGAGATGTTAGGAGTGAGAGATGGACATACAAATAGAGATGTTAGGAGTGAGAGATGGACAGACAGAGATACAGATAGAGATGTTAGGAGTGAGAGATGGACAGACAGATAGAGATGTTAGGAGTGAGAGATGGACAGACAGAGATACAGATAGAGATGTTAGGAGTGGGAGATGGAGAGAAACAGAGAGAGGTGAGGAGTGAGAGATGGACAGACAGAGATACAGATAGAGATGTTAGGAGTGAGAGATGGACAGAGAGAGAGATGGACAGACAGAGATACAGATAGAGATGTTAGGAGTGAGAGATGGACAGACAGAGATGTAAAGAGTGGGGGGATGGATAGACAGAGATACAGATAGAGATGGTAGGAGTGAGAGATGGATAGAAACAGAGGGAGATGTGAGGAGTAAGAGATGGGCAGACCAAGGGAGAGATACAGAGAGAGACAGGGGAAGTAGAACCCCCCTGTTACAGTTTTTCACGGCCACCTCCCAGGTGACGGAGTCAGACATTGGTCCCGGTGATGCGGAGCAGGCAGCCATCAGCCACACATCAGACAGGAAGAATTGATCTCCTGGTTCCCTGTGGCTTTTGCTGTCGTGGCGACACACTCACACTCTCACGCAGCTGTTTGAGGGTCGACCGACAGCGCCGGGATGTGTCACGAGGGAGGGAGCGAGGGCAACCGATGTGCCGCTCGGCGGGACAGTGGACCCCATTGTGATCTCTGCGGCACGGCTTCCGTCAGACAGTCCCGCTTGACCCCCGGCTAATGAAACAAATGCGGCCATGTTTCAGCGGGGCCAGCCTAGGGGCCAGGCAGGGCCTGTCTGTGTGACCCCGTCCACTTCGCTGCTCGTGCCAGGATGTGCCACAATAGGGCCGGTGGCGGCTCCCCTGTTGTGTTGAACAAGATGAGCGAAAAATGCATACCTATGTAACTGGCTTTGTGTGTGTGTGTGGTGAGTGCCTGGTGAGTGGGCTGGGGTTGAACATAATAAGTGCCGGTCCTCCATTTGCCCTATGGCTGTGTCTCTGTTTGGTTTTCGGTGCAGAGGTCATGTGCAGAGTCGCCGGTGGGTTTATGATGCTTTATGACTCGGGACGCCCTGTCGCGCAGCGCTAACTGGGTTGTGAGGGGGTCATGCCGGTTGTGGACATCAAGTCAGAGAGAGACGAGTCAGTGTGCCGTTGGGGCATGTTTCAGAGAGAGACGAGGCAGTGTGCCGTTGTGGCGTGTTTCAGAGAGAGACGAGGCAGTGTGCCGTTGTCGCGTGTTTCAGAGAGAGACGAGGCAGTGTGCCGTTGTGGCGTGTTTCAGAGAGAGAGACGAGGCAGTGTGCCGTTGTGGTGTTTTTCAGAGATGGATGAGGCAGTGTGCCGTTGTGGCGTGTTTCAGAGAGAGAGACGAGGCAGTGTACCGTTGTGGTGTTTTTCCGAGATGGATGAGGCAGTGTGCCGTTGTGGTGTTTTTCCGAGAGAGATGAGGCAGTGTGCCGTTGTGGTGTTTATCAGAGATGGATGAGGCAGTGTGCCGTTGTGGTGTTTTCAGAGATGGATGAGGCAGTGTGCCGTTGTGGTGTTTTTCCGAGAGAGATGAGGCAGTGTGCCGTTGTGGTGTTTTTCAGAGAGAGATGAGGCAGTGTGCCGTTTTGGCGTGTTTCAGAGAGAGAGACGAGGCAGTGTGCCGTTGTGGCGTGTTTCAGAGAGAGAGACGAGGCAGTGTGCTGTTGTGGCGTGTTTCAGAGAGAGAGACGAGGCAGTGTACAGTTGAGGCGTGTTTCAGAGAGAGAGAGAGACGAGGCTGTGTTGTCCGTACACAAACCGGATGTTTTGGAATGTATGTGCTTGCAGTATATGCTGATTGTAGTGTTTATATTTACTAAAAATGTCACACAAACAGATATATATGTATCTATTTAAATATATATATATATATATATATATATATATAATGAATATATGATTATTATAGAAATCGTCAAATAAATTTCACTTCTCTTGATATTCTCCTTTCGGTTCTGGGCAGGTGGGGGATTTTGTCTTCAATCACATTTCAAGTTATTTTTGCCCTCCAAGCAGAATGGTCATTCCCTGTGATCTGTCCTACACACGAGGGGATCACGTTCTACACAGATGTGTGTGTGTTTATGCATGTGTGTGTGTGTGTGTTTATGCATGTGTCTGCATGAGTGTGCTCATGCATTCTACCCTCTAACCACTAACCCTTCTGCACTCCAGAATAAGCCCCTACCCCCACTGGCCAGGTGGGCTGAAGGCCATCAGAAGAAACATGACATGGTTGTTCAAAACAAGGCCGTGATCTCAGTTCCCATGGAAACTGAAGATTTAATTTCATGTTTAAATATATATCTTTATCTCAGTCGTCTGGATAGAGGGATGGATTGTTTCCGATCCTGAATTCTGAGGTATATGGTCATTTACGCAGAACACCCCCTCATACATAACATAGCCTAAATATCAATACGGTTCTGGTTGACGGAGGGTGAGTACACCGTTGCCACATTAGACGCGTCAGCAGTGGGACAGAGTTTCTTTGTTCTTTCTTACATTGGTACAGGACAAGTGATTTGGTTACAGTGTCTCTACCACTTCAACCTAGGCTGTAAGACAGATGTTGTTTCTCACGTAGCTGGTCCAAGGCTCCAAGTGCATGGCATAGTGGGGAAAAAAGGAACCAATCCCCTTTTGGATAATCTGATAAGCTTTAGGGTTAGACAGGCGAAAGCACAGAAAGCAAAGTCATCTCTTGGGGTTTTCTTCAGCCAAGGGCTGAAGCTAGTGGGATACCCAATCGGGCTGCAGTATGTGACACACATGACTTGACGCCCTGAAAGAGTGATGCACTGAGAGAGCGGAACCTCTATCTGTTGGTTCCGCTCCAGGAGAGGATACTGCAGGTTAAAAGGGCTGGGAAATAGATCAGTTCCAGACCAGATAGATTGATTAAATAGCCCCTGTTGTGAAAGTGAGAGGGGGGAGAACAGAGCCATCTCCTCCCCACCTAATCAAAAGAAAGCATGGAAAGATAACCAGGTTTTTTGGGGCCTCAACGTCTCGGGAAAGGCAGGGCTGGTTGGGGCCTGTTGATGTGCTTTGCTCTCGAAATGTACAGAATAAACTGACCTCGGAAATATTGTTGAGGCAGATCCTATTTCTGAGTGATTGCTAGCTTATGTTAGCTTCAGTTCACATAATACACTGACATCGTCGTACCAGCACTGGGAAAGGACAATGTAGACACCTTCAAGACACGCTGGCAGGCTTCTGATTCGGCAGTAAACCTTTGTCCAACTCCTAAGCAGACATCACCAAACCACAAGCTGTCCGTTTTTTTTCACCCTTGGCTAGAACACCAAGAGAAGGGCAAAGCGGCTTAAGGCAAGCAAGCGAACAATCTAGTGGGCTTAACTCTGTGCGTTTCCGATTTTGGTACCGAGTTAAAGATCGCCAGATCAGTTCTCTAGTTTTGTGAGGCATGAAATAGAAAGTGTCTCTTTTGGCAGTGGCAAAACAAATAGTCGGGCTGTCATTTCACGAGGGGCATTGGTATAAATGCCATTTCATGAGGGGCATTGGTATAAATGTCATTTCACAAGGGGCATTGGTATAATGCCATTTCACAATGGGCATTGGTATAAATGTCATTTCATGATGGGCATTGGTATAAATGCCATTTCACGAGGGGCATTGGTATAAAGGCTGCTGTCACTGCCAGGGCCCCATCCTCTGGGACCCGAGGGGGGGATGAAGCCCTAGAACCAAGGCTAGATCCTAAATCCCCTACATTGAAGTGCACTGCTCTTCACCGGAGCGGGTCCCTTATGAATGGAATTGGTCACCGTTTGGGAAGCGCGGTCAGAGAGTATTGGGCTTTATGTGCAGTGCTGAGGGTTTAGTATGCAAACATGGCCGTGATGCACGGTGCATGGGCTTCTCTCCGCGGGGGCATAAAGGCTTAAATCCGCCACCTAGACAGACACAGGTCTGTGGAAACAAAACCAAACAAAACAAGCTTTTAGCAAATGAGCAGGCGAGGACGGTCAGAGGGTGATGTCATCCTACTAGAGGCGGGCGTGGTCCCGCAGCAGCCCTGGGGGATGACAGCGGGAGACCACGAGATCTAGCCCAGCTCTGTACTCATGAATCACCATGAATGGCTAAATGCTTATTCCAATTGCCTCCAGGTGGCTGGTTTTATTGTATAGAACAAGGGGGTGGAGTCAAAATGTATTTTAGGCAAAATGTCTATGATTTGATTTAAAAATTGTAAGAATATATAGAACTGTACAGAACTCGTAATTTTTGTGTACTACGATCCTTTCAGATTACTAGGAATCATTTTTATAGAATTGGGATTAGAGTGGGTGTTCTGTGTTACCCTGGGGTAGTGTGTGACCATGGGGTGTGTGTGACCATGGTGTAGTGTGTGACCATGGGGTAGTGTGTGACCTTGGGGTAGTGTGTGACCATGGGGTAGTATGTGACCATGGGGTAGTGGGTGATCTTGGTGTAGTGTGTGACCTTGGTGTAGTGTGTGACCATGGGGTGTGTGTGACCATGGGGTGTGTGTGACCATGGGGTAGGGTGTGACCATGGGGTGTGTGTGACCATGGGGTAGGGTGTGATCATGGGGTGTGTGTGACCATGGGGTGTGTGTGACCATGGGGTAGGGTGTGACCATGGGGTGTGTGTGACCATGGGGTAGTGTTTGATCTTGGTGTAGTTTGTGACCATGGGGTAGTGTGTGACCATGGGGTAGTGTGTGATCTTGGTTTAGTTTGTGACCATGGGGTAGTGTGTGACCATGGGGTAGAGTGTGACCATGGGGTGTGTGTGACCATGGGGTAGCGTGTGACCATGGGGTAGTGTGTGACCATGGGGTGTGTGTGGCCATGGGGTAGTGTGTGATCTTGGTGTAGTTTGTGATCTTGGTTTTTCTCTCTACATAGTCGCTTTGCAAGTTAGCATTTTTATGTTTGTGTGACTAGCCCAACCAACATAAATATGTTACCATATCCTTCCTTATTCATAATGCTAGCAAAGGTAAGACATAAATACAACGTGGTATTAATGAATGAATGTATTTCGGACAAACCGCTAATGAAAGTAATTTAAAGAGCAAAATAGAATTTCGCGGTAAACAGCAACCGTTGACCCTTCCTGTGCCCATTTCCCTCTCCGTGTCCTAGGTGACCGAGTTGAACGAGGCCTTGTCCAACGAGGAGAGGAACCTGCTCTCCGTGGCCTACAAGAACGTGGTTGGGGCGCGGCGCTCGTCCTGGCGGGTCATCTCCAGCATCGAGCAGAAGACCTCGGCGGACGGCAACGAGAAGAAGATCGAGATGGTGCGCGCCTACCGCGAGAAGATCGAGAAGGAGCTGGAGACGGTGTGCCGGGACGTGCTCAACCTCCTGGACAACTTCCTGGTGGCCAACTGCAACGAGACGCAGCACGAGAGCAAGGTGTTCTACCTGAAGATGAAGGGCGACTACTACCGCTACCTGGCCGAGGTGGCCACGGGCGAGAAGCGCGCGGGCGTGGTGGAGTCCTCCGAGAAGTCCTACAGCCAGGCCCACGAGATCAGCAAGGAGCACATGCAGCCCACCCACCCCATCCGCCTGGGCCTGGCGCTCAACTACTCCGTGTTCTACTACGAGATCCAGAACGCGCCGGAGCAGGCCTGCCACCTGGCCAAGACCGCCTTCGACGACGCCATCGCCGAGCTGGACACGCTGAACGAGGACTCGTACAAGGACTCCACCCTCATCATGCAGCTGCTGCGGGACAACTTGACACTGTGGACGAGCGACCAGCAGGACGACGAGGGAGGGGAGACCAACAACTAGAGGGGGTTGCCCCCCCACCCCCGCGCAGGAGAGACCCCGTCGTCGTCCCCGTGTCCTGTTTCAGCCAATGCACACGACAAAACACAACCGCTCACAAATGACAAAGGAAAAAATTACAATTAAAAAATTTAAAAATCTCAAAAATTCTAATTCAAATGTTGGTTGGTGGAACTTTGGCAGCGACTTTCGCTGGCTGACGGTACTTCTGCAGCTGCGGTACTTTATTTTTCCCCGAATCTAAAAAGAGATGAAAAATTTCAAAAGAGGATTAGGAGGGGAGATGAATTGAGACTTTAGTGTAGTTAGAGGGAAAACAATAGATGAACCCCTTCCTACTTGATTGCCTCAGCAACATTTGCCAAAATACCACTTGAGAGGTAGAAGGCTTGTGTGTCAGTCAGTGGGTCAGTCAGTGAGTACAGTGTGGCTGTTAGGTTATCAGTGATAACCTCACACTGGGACTGTTGTTATGGCGCTAAATGAAGTGGAGCTGCTTATTTAAACTTATCTGGCAGGAGCGAGGGAACGCACCGAATCGTAACGAGTGATCGAAGCTTCCGCAAAAATAAAATTTATCAATATTAAAAAAAACTTGAATGTCATCGCCTCGCAAAAAAAGAAAATGTTGCATATAGGTTCCCTAGCTGGAGAGCGCTGTGGTACCTTAAGATAGCCACCTTAGATTTACCTTCTTGGAGTCTGAAATGAGCCTTGTAAGGGTCATTGTTGGGTTCTCCGTGATTGACATGCACAGCGGATTGTCTGTTCCCACGATTCCAGGAATACGTTTGTACCCAGTCGAACTAAAGTAAGAATACAGTGAATATACAGTCAGTACTGCACTCTAATGCGCTATTCCAACATAACCATCTTTGAGCGTCTGGTTTGTTGTTGACTTTGTCATTAATTGCCCCATACTACTAATATGGCTTTCATATTCCAAACTCAAAGAAAATGATAAGATAATATACTGTAGAAGTGTTTTGAATTCTGAATTGTCAAACTGAATCTTGCGCCCTAAAATACGCTACATTTATGTTTACAACAATCACCCGAAGTGACACAGAGTCGACTGGAAGCGCGCACACCCCATCTGTGGACAAAACAGGTTTTCTTGGACAGCGCTTTGGCAACATGATATGGAGGATGAATCTAAAAGCATCTTTGAGGGTTTGTGGATTTTCTTTTCGTGTTGACTTTTTTTAATTGTCAGGAAATGCACCTGCATATACTGTCTCCTCAGTGTAAGTAGATAACTGCTCCAATATTCTCTCTGATAAAATACTGTGCATGCCGGCGACGTAGTTATACAATAGCTTGACTTCATTATTGTTAACCGATACTATAGACATTAGGTATTCCTATGAACATAAAATAACTTGACTTTGATCTCATTTGTTTTCTATTTATCCTTTATTGTTGAAATGTTACTTTAATCTGTGTTTTCTTTACTCCATTTGCTGAAAGTACGCTATACCAAATTGATGATTGTTAACAATAAATTGATCTGTAATGGAAATTGTTTTAGTGACATGCAGTTCTTGTATTTGTTTTTTTCATTGTTGCTAAACATGAGGGTAGGGGAGGGAGAATACACCCCCAGCAGTGTCAGCTCGACCTTGGACATACTGTCTGGTGTCTTGGTCATAGTGGCTTATATAAGGATCACACTGTAAAACAGTTATTTCTTTGAATTACCTCTTTGTTAGTATTGTGTTACGTTAGGGACAGTGAGATCTAGCTTGAACAGTGATTTTTGTTTCAGTCACGGACCATGCTGATTATTGTCTCAGAAACCTTTCTTTTTACCTTCAACTGTCTCTTGGTGTCATAACTGTCAGTCATGTAGCGATTGCACAAAAGGAAATAATAACAGTAATGATAATAAAGAAAAAATGTATATTACAAAGCACTTCTAAACATATTCCGGTGCTGCTGTTGTTGAATTCCTGTCGTCATATGAGGCGTTCTGTCTTTTGAGATTCGTTTCTGATATTCAGTGTTTTTTTTGTCAAGTTTGTCTTTCTCAGGACTTCTTGTTAGAGTGCTGACGGATACTTTAGTAATATAAAGAGGCAGATGTAGAACACCATCTGTAAGTCATTATACAGCTAGATGGGTACGTTACTGGGTATATATAGATGGATTTATCATTGATTGCACACTTAATTGTAGTTGTATATTTGATAGAGTATAATATGAGAGATGTATCATGCTGTTTATGTATAATGTCTCTAAAGTATATATCATGAGAACCTAAGTTGCATCAATTAACTGCAGTTACGTTTGTTCTATATGGGGTTTGTTCGTCAAGGCAATGTACTATAGGTAATCTAGATAAGCATTTAGATACATATAGATTGGTAGACAGATATATCATATATAGACAATAGATTGGTTGTTAATAAGTATTAAGGTAGTTAGGTAATGTGGCTAGACATTGAGATAGTCAGACAGACATACAGACCGATAGATTGACAGACACATCGATAGGTAGGTATTTATATGATAGATTTATATGAAGATAAAAACATGATGGCAGCTTTCCCATCAAAAAGTGTTTGGCAAACAAGAAGAAAACGGATAAAATTGCATTCCCGAAAGTATCACTATTCTGTACCTTAGAAATAAAATGATCGTGGCTGACTTGGCTGAAGGCACGATTACCCTGATGACTGAAATCCAATGTGTTCACCGAATACCCTGATGATGGAAATCCAATGTGTTCACCGATTACCCTGATGACTGACATTCAATGTTATCACCGAATACCCCGATGACTGAAATCCAATATGTTCACCGAATACCCCGATGACTGAAATCCAATGTGTTTACCGATTACCCTAATGACTGATATTCAATGTGTTCACCGAATACCCCGATGACTGAAACCCAATGTGTTTACCGATTACCCTAATGACTGATATTCAATGTGTTCACCGAATACCCCGATGACTGAAACCCAATGTGTTCTCCGAGTACCCCGATGACTGAAATCCAATGTGTTGTTCTCCAACAAATGCTACACTGGTATGTATCAATAAATGGTTGGTTCATATAAAATATCCATCTGAATACAAATTCTTTCAGCGCCAAAATGGCATGTACACACTAGCCCTCACACACAAACAACTACACATACACAATCAATAAGCCAGGCTCTACTACTTGGATTACCCAAGGAGGACAGAAATTGTACCCGCATGCCGAATTCAAGACAGATCCTGTCCAGCCCCCTCCTCCCTCCCCTCCCAGCCAAAGTTAAACGCACAACTTATCTGGCAGAGGTAAATGGAGTCAGTAGGGCCTTGGTAAGCAGATTGTGTTAATTTCCCATAGTAGTTATCGATTTCAGTAATGGGGACGGTTCCTGTAAAGCCAATCGAAGGCGAGGTGGGAGGAGAAAAGTCCTTCACAAAGCATTAAGAGGATTCCTGTAGAGGACTAGAAGAGTGGATGGATGAGATCGGTGGTTCAGGGAACGAGCGACCAGGAGCATGAGCCATCACATGGGTTAGCGGTGAATGAAGCACTGTGATATTTACCAGATGCAGCACATCGTCTGTCTGTCGCTTCACACATACACTTTTTCTTTGCCCCGACCACGTGTTAAAATGTAAATATCACCTAGTCATGTGATGAAAATGCATATTCACTCCATCGTTTACTTTTGCCAAGAAGTACTGCTTTCAGATGATAAATTATCACACCACGGTCCTCAATTGAAGCTTTAGCCAATCCAGGGCCAGGATTGAGTCTCAGCACTAACCAATCCCGTTGCTGTTGCTAAGGCTAGAATGTGCATCCTCGCTCTCCTCGTAGCAGGGCTACAGTACCAGATGCAAACCCACCTCTCCCATCTCACTGGAGATGAAGGCTGGCGTAGAGAGACTCATTCCGGACTTTAGGAGGAAGTGTGTAACTCTGCCAATCTGGCTGTGGAGGGAGCTGAACTGGTGATCCTTTGAGACATACTTACGCATCTGAAACAGGTAATCCATGGGCCAGTATGTTTCTGAGGGAGTTTGTGATAGAACAGAATAAATCAGAGGGCACTAATCTGAAGGGGCTGAAGACAAGGATTACATAACGACCTGCTCATGCCTGATGACCCTCCCCTTTTTCATTCATGACATCACATTGGCACACACAAAGCCATCCGCCCACGTGTTACAGGAAAGCAGTCCTCATAGAGACCAAGTTGCCTGTGAATCCAGAAAGGTTTTGGTTCAAGGGCCATATAGGGCTGCACATAGATCTATTTGACTTAAGAGGTGTTTGTCTTAATCTATTTGCCAGGCCAGAAAAGCACAGTTATTGACACATTAATTGGTCCATAACAATTAATGTGTACTTTGTGGATCAAGGTTGAAATGTTTAATAGAGGGTGAGAGTGCTTTAAAAAACCACAAAAAACATATATTGGGCCATACTGAATTGCACTGGGTCTTTATGTGTCTACACTGGGCCTAAACAAATCCAAAGCATTTTAACCTTCAACCATCTTTTTATCAATAAGAACATTTCAGACACTGAACATACACCCAATTACATCCATATAGTATTTTTATTTTATTTATGATTACATTTGCAAATATATGTATTACAGATGTATTAAGTTAATGTAGCTACTGTAGCAATGAACTATTGCTGCTGAGCAACACATTCCAAGCTAGCACCACTAAAGCTGAGGGTTTTAAATATTCATATCTATTTCAGTTGTTAGAGGATGACCTTTAGACTTTGTCAGACAGGAAACAGTAGCAGGATGAATTGGTTTACGTAGTCACCAGTAAACCAGGGGATGTTGTAAGATAGCTGCTCATATGCTGACAATCAATATAATTTCACTTAGCTGCAATAGCCTTAGCTAGCCAAGGCACTTGAATTACGAGCTAGCCAGCCAGTGACAGCACATTAAGAAGAAGGGATGATGGTATGTTTGAAGTTAGGCAAAACCATTTGGAAGAAGAGTGGTGTTCTGTTTTTCTCCTGGTTACTAGGTACTCCTTGGTTGTGCATGTGACTGCATCCTCCAGTTTCTCTACTTTGATATATTTATTTTCCAAAAGGGACCTTATGTTGCTTTGCCTTATGTTGTTAGTTATTAGTAGCCTAGGCCATATATATATATATATATATACATATATTTCAATATTTTCCTTCTAAAGTTTTAAAATGCCTCAGGGATGTCAACTGCAGGTTAGCTTAGGGTTGCACAGCAACCAAAACTCCTGACAGGTTTTTCTTGCTTTTTCCCCAGTTACATTGCCTATCCAGCTAGCTAAAGCTAATGCTAGCCAAATACACGGTCTGCCATTTGATGGTGATTCAAGACTGCCTTAAAGAATAAGGTCCAATACCAATATCCCCCATAAACCCTGAAATCGGATAGATTTAATTGACGTCACCTGGTAAGTGATTGAGTGCAAGAGGCTGCAAGGGTTTAAAATGCTATAAATAGGAATGGGGTAGTACTATAATAATGTTGTTGGACAAAATCAGATATGGATTTTATTTACATAGGACAAACTATAAGGCTATATGAACCGTCAGTGAGCTTTGTGTTTATATTTTACGTTTATAAACTTTTTTCTAACCATGTTGATGTCAGGGTTGTTTGCTCTTTGAATGATTGTTTACCGTTATTCTTCTTTAACGAAGCGGATGGCAGGGCTTTTTTTCCTCGCTTCCCGGGTTTCCCCTGGTTTCCCCTGGTAACCTCCGTGTTTCACGTCACCACGCTGTGAACCACGCGCAGTTCCCTCAGGGAAAGTCAGCAGAAATGCAGACTCACGAAAAGGGCGCGTAAAGGGCTCAAAATGTCTGCAAGAGAGCCCTCGCGCACCTGACGATTTGACAGTCTTCGGGAAGACGCGCTTTGGAGTCCTTGAATGTGGACATTGAGATTGGGCCTAGCTGTCTTCTGTTTTTCCAGTTATTACTGGAAACCGTTTTTGGTAAGCCTCGCAATTTTGTACCGTAAAAATAAGATTTGCTGTAGTCTAAACATGCGGAAGGCGAGTATTATTACGCACGTAATTCTGAACTGATTAAAATCAGGTGTGCAACGTTGGTCTTCGTTTACCTACCAATGCCTAGCTGACCTGTGTAGAATTCAAACTACTTCCCCCGAGTCCTGAATCAGAGAATGTCCACACGGTCAGCTATTTCCAAAGTAAACGCCTTTATTACAGATATATCTGGAGATCGTTCCCCAAAATACAGCTAGGAAGATCTGAAGTCCGTTCACATCGGACACCTTTAATGTAGCCTATTCCCCCCTCAGTCATTGTATCGAATTTGATGAGC